>KI422774.1:0-10803 GCA_000473375.1 Anopheles culicifacies
GCAATGCTAAACAAGATTAATTGTGGAAGCTTTAGTCCTGTTCAAGGGCTGCTTCAGAACAATGAACGTTCTTGAGAAACGGTATTGCTGAAGACGTTCGGTCATGCGTTTGGACAAGCTTTATTTAGTAAGATGCTTTGAAGCACTTGATCGTACATGCAATGGATCAGTTTTCTGTTTAAGCTTACGACATTGTCTACTCGTTGGTCGATTGCACCGGGAGTGGTGCTATCCAAATACGAGCAACAAAGAGAATCGGCAAATGCTTGTATTTAGCAGATAGTAATTAATGAACGATTTCTCCACTCTTGTCAAAGTGGTACGTCCATTGCATGATGCCAATTGACGCTGTGCAACTCGCTTCTTCAGTCGAGAGCTTGTCGAGTGTTGCAATGTGCTGATTGACGAATGTTTGCTAGAGATTCTGTACGGAGGATGGATGGACTAACAAGACCTGGTACAATTTAAATCAATTTTCAGGAAAATGAATCCATCAGATGTGTAGCCCAGCTTCGGCGACCATCAGTGCTGGCAGCTGTAGTAACATGGCCATGCGGAGAAGTACACATGTAGCAGCTGCGGTAACTTCGCCTGAGCAGAGGGACAAGATTTTGCCGATATGTTTGATTGATGTATGGAAATGTGACACTTGAAGCTCTTGCTGAGATGATTTTAAAGATGACGGTCTATTCAAATATCGTTTGGAAATGAAGTTTTGTGAATATTTAACATTAACTGTAATATTTTCATGCTCACTGTTTGCGATACTATGATGGTATCAATATTCTTATATTGTATAAATTTAAAATTCAAAAAGGGATAAATACTTTGGTTTCCGATTTGTCACAAGATTGATGCTTTGTATCTAAAATTAAAACATGGTGGCGAAAAGGCAATGTGCTTGCGAAACAACCATATGCTATTAGCGAACGGGAACGTTATATTGCATCGCACTGAGGTCAGAGAATGAAATGTAATATCGAATAAACATCAGAACTCATGATTTTTCACTTTCGTACATCGCTAACGACTGCCATTTTCCGCACTGGATTATACGTATTTTTTCATTATTTTTCCCTCAGTTCACATTTGCGCCGCCCGGCCAGTTTGAACCGGCAGGACGCCTCAATGTCATCAACGTAATCAACGCCCTTCATCCATTCCCGCCTTGCAAATATATACACACTCAACAGGGAATAGGGATGTATGTGTTAGAACCCCGTGGGAGTCAAGGTATCGAACTTTTCGAATGGAATGCAGACCGTCCCGGCTTGTATGTGGGTGGCGTATCTAGATTGGAATTGAATTGAAGCCAGTAGCCTGGGAAAAAGGGGGGGTTCTGCACGTACCGACCCGGGGGGCCTTTGGTAGCCGACATCCGGCGTAGTAAACAGCGGGTTCACCATTTATGAGCATGTTTGATTTATATTGCAAAAGCATGTTAGGCAGCAAAAATACAAAACACACACTCATGTGCTAATGCGCGCCCAAATGCAAACGCCCGCATCGTCCTGACGTGCTGATGGTCGGCACGCAATCATATGGCACCTCTGCATCATCCCACTTGTGGCATGACTGCTGACTGCTACTGGCACATAACGTGGAAAGTGATAAGGTGTAGGAATTTTAATTCGTAACAGTCACAAATCTATAAGTCGGAGAAACATGAAAAGTTATGAAAGTTTGGTCTAAAAACATAGTGCGTTAGTGTTTTTATTATGTTGGCTGTACAGTTGAACGAGAATTTTTGCAAAATAGAAAAAAAAATTAAAACATTTCTTGCAGTCAAATTGTTAACTTTGAATAGTCCTTCTACTTTTCAATCCATCTAAGCTTATTTAAGCATTCCAGGTGGTAAAGACGAAAGCTTGTTGGGTAGTAGCACTGTTATGAACTGGGTCATTTCGGTACCTTAAATGCCAGCCGAAGAATAAATACGGAGCCTTTTAGTTATGGAGTAGCGTGAAATTCGATTCCCGTCAGAGCCTCGTGTACCATTGGGGGGCGAAAACGGTCTTTGCTGTACTTGCATGCCCACCTACGAAACCGTACGAAGGCAAGACTGATCGCCAACAACAGGCATCCTGTCACGCTGGAAATGAATATTGGACGGAGAAAAGAAAAGAAGTAGAAAAAAGCAACCACCCCGTGGACTTTACTCACTGGGACGAAGTTTGCAATACACTAGAGACAGCCGAATTGACATTTGGATAGTTCAAATTCTTCAAACCAGGCCGATGACGTTGAGGTGGAGACGCCTTCGGATGCGGTGTTACGGCAAAACAACTGCCTATTTCTTCAACCATTAGCTCGGGGGAGTGTATCGTCGGGAAAAGGCCGATGCAGTGGTGAATTTGTGTGGATTTTTTCTCTCTTCTCTAGCTGTAGTGTAATTTCAAACACATACTGCGAAACGTCTGTTGTTGGAAGGGATACACTGTGTTTGAATTACAATCGTAATGGGGCCGCTTTCCCTATGTGGTGGGATCGGTCCATGGATCATTTCTGACACACGGTGGGGGTATCAATCTTTTGGCAAATATATACTGCAACGTTTCCCGGGTATAAGCACAACCACCGCCTTTAGGTGTTCCGGGGGCACCGGGGTTGACCTAAATATGTTGCTTTACTCTTGAGTGGCAGCGAGCGAACATACTACTGCGTACACTAAGAAAAGAAACATTTTAAGCTGTAAGCGTACGGGACGGGCTACAATGAAACGCAAATGTGCCGGTGAATGTGTCAGCTCATAGGAAAGACACACATTTCTTTAGGTTTATTTATGTCACTTTTGAATGCTATTCATGCTGTACTATTGTCAGTTGTATTGAGCGAATGATACATTTTATAGTTGATGTTTATTCAATTGTGTTCTTTAGTGTTTTGTTTTCTTATTTTATGATATATAAACACTTTATTATTCGATTTACTTAACATTTTTCCTTTTTTACTGGAGTTATGTATCAATTTAGAATGTTCTAGATGATTTATTTCTAAATGTAAACCAATTTTATTCAACAAAGGAATCAAAACCTCGTCCTACCTTCGTTGTGGATTCTGATTTTAGCGGTTTTGGACTTTTATTTTTGCATGTCGTAGACGTTGACACTTAAAACCCACAAGTGAGCCCTTAATCATCATGCTAGATAGTTTTATTTTGTTTTTGTTTGCAGTTGAAATTGTTGCTCCTTTTCCGAAAATTCCCATTCAAAGGGCCAAAGTGTGGTACGTGCTACACGCTGGTGTCAACAATTAACGGAGCATAGCTAATTTCACGTAACAAAACTTTTTCTCCTCCCCCCGCTATTTCACGGCTGCGGCATGCCTGTGTTTTTTTGTTATTTCCTCAAAAAACAATTTAGTTCCTTCCAGCGGCAAGAATGGAACAACATTAAAACACACGAACGCTAGCAAACTGCCAGACCCGGAACGACGTGAACGAGCGAGCGAAATAAATAATCAACCAAACAAATAAATAAAACAGGACTCGCAAGAACATTTTCTCATCAGCAGTTGTTTGCGCAGGAACCTTTTGCGAACCCGTTCCGTACGTCCGTTTCGTAAACATCACCCTATCCGTACCGGGCGCTTATCTATTTCCACGTATTTCTGGTCGTGGGACGACTTCCGCCCAGCTTTGAGTTTGTTCCGGCAGTGAACGTTGGACAAACTTCCTACTTCATCCGATTCTACGGTATTTATTAATCTTTTATCAAGCCCCAAAGCGGTTGACCCGAAAGCCACCGAAATGATTCCGGCATGGTGACACTCATCCGTACGCTGGGCTGTGGCCCCTTTTGCACTGGCCCCAGCCAATCTAAGCTGTTTGCCAATGGACAAACATTCCACAGATGGATGGAGGGAAACGGTGAGTGGAGTGTGATCAAATGTCGAATGTCTGGCAAGGCATCATCATCATCATTAAGGTTATAAATTGGTTGCTAATCTGTCGTGTGACTTCCGTACATTTCTGAGATTAGAATCCAGTGAAGTAAAAGTTTCAAATCGCAAAAGGATGCGACAGTTGGCGACATGCGTGAAGTGGATGATAACGATTTTGCGGGGTAAAGTGGTTCCAAAAATGAAATTTGAGTTGTGAGTTGCGTGAGAACTTTTTATCCCTCGGATAGGTGAAGCTCTTCACATGTACAACGCTTTATGTGCTGCATACGAAATCTGCTTCTAACATCAATGCAATTTTTTTACAAAATTCCTTCCAGAAATCTAACACTTGGGTGCTAATTTAGCACACAGTATCCTAATTCTTCATAATTATTCTCTGTTGGGTAAAATGCTTCCGCTGTCAGACAATGTAAATTACGTTGGATTTAATATCCTTTCAATGGATAATGTTCAAAGCCAACGACATTAACAAAAAGGGGATGAAGCTGATGGACCTACCAACAAAACAAAAGCTGAGAAGCAAAAGCACTCAAAATAACAACCCAACAGCTTTCCGCCAACCACACCTTCAAGTCCTGTTGCAGATCCGTTCGTCAGGGATCCTTTGAAAAAGTTTTTTTCCAGAGTGTAAACAATGGCGTCCGGTGTCGTGTCCGATCCCTTGAGCAAAGAGACAGCCATTTGGACAAATTTTTTATGTGTTTTGTTGCTTTTTTGTTAAGCATCGGAAAAGTTTGCCCTTTGCTGGCCCTTTGTTTTATCTTTTATAATCCTGTCATTTTCGCCGATGTCACCTTCCGCCCGCGTGCCATATCTGATGGGGTGTCATTTTAATCAACATATTATAGCGATCACCTCATCTATCAGTCCATCGAGTTTGGTGCTGTTGTGTGAATGTGTCTTTGTTTTTTTTTGCTTCATCTACCAGTCGTAAAATGCCAGTCTATCCAAGTGTTTGGCTTTGGTCGATTAGCACGAAGGGTAAGAAATTCATTTCTTGTCCTAATTTCCAGAAGGCGTTTTCAGGCCCCAGCGGTGAGCTAATTTATGAACGCAGGGAAACTTTGGGCAACATTTTCATTTCGGGATATTAAATTTACCCGTACACTATGGACAAGTTGGATGGTTTGAATTGACTGGTGTCAAAAAGTGACACCTAATTGAACATTGAAGTCCTGAGGGGGCAAATTATGATGAAAAGTTTTGCAACTTTATTCACGGTTAAGGTGGAAACAAGCGTAAAGTATGCAGCAGTAGATGTGTGAGTGTATGAAGTATGAAAAAAAATTGAATTGTTTAAAACATGATTGAATTCGGAAAGATTTATGGAATAGTAATAATTGAATAAAATAGTTGTAAAGAAATGGAAACAAACAAAATAAAAACATACATTTCTAAATGACCTAATAAAAATATAAAAAAGAGGAGCCAGAACGACACAGAAATTTAATAAAATATAATAAAAAATAAAACAACAATAAAAAACATGTTAAAAGAAAATAAAAATCCCTAGTATTTCCACCTGTTATCTGTGTCTGAATAATGTGTGTTGTTTTTTACAAATACATATTGATAAAGTATGTTTCATGCTAAATAGAATTTGACTTATAGTTGATAGAAATTGAGTCTTTTGAAGCTTTTAGTTAGCTATTTCTTATGTTTTATTTTATTTTCTCTTTGTTGTAAAGCCAGTTTTTAATAAGGGAATAGAGTCCTGATTTGATTTTATACAATTTCCGTTACTGATTTCTGAAGACTGGAGAAAGGCTGTACAAATATGTTAAATGTGTTGATTTTGGTATTTTTTTAATAAATAATATTTATTAAAAAGGTAGAAATAAATAACTTCGATAAAATAATTAAAACAAAACAAAAATTTAAACAAAATCATTCATTAAAACAGAATTAAAACATATTCCTAAATTAACAACAGTCTCTACAAAGTGATACATGATTTAAAAAAATCAATAATACAAGACAAGACGATATGAACCAGAACAGCAAAGTGTTTTAAATTTTAATTGAAAGGAATAGGACCTTAAGTAACTCACTCACAGTACCACTCCCCCTTAGTCGGCATCCGATTGTCACATAGGCGCACCGAAAGCCATGTATATGATGGGGGTAATTATTTTAATGAATTAATTTGCTCAGAACAACAACTTTTATTGCTCCATTAAAAAGGAAATGCTTTGCGACGAAACAATTCCACGTTACAGCGGCCAACGCCATAACTCATGCGAATTTAAAATCTCCATTGCCACGGTGCCGGTACCGTCAAGTTAGAAAAGTGTTGTGCTTTATTGGTGCGTGTGATGCCTCCGGCGTACGCTTAAAGCGCGCGTAATGAGTTGGCATACACAGCACTTGCTTTTCGGTAGCAATTGTGGCAATTGTAAGCGTACGGCACAGATAAAGTGGCTGCGTTATGGACGTGCGTTGAGTTTTGCATTCTAACTGCGTTCCAGAAATCAGTACGACCGCACACACACACACAGTCGCAGATTTTTGTTACCGAACAATTTTTCTCTTGCGCTACCGCCCCCCTTCCCCCTCTCTGGAGGAAAGTGAGATGTTCCTTCGGGTTTGTGGAGCAGAAAAGCTTCGCACCATTCGTCCGTTCAAATGCTTTTGCAACGATACAGGGATAGGGGTACGCTGAAAATTCAAGTAGAGAACTTTCTCGTCAGAAACATCAGCAGAGGCATTGCGTACGTAAAATCCACTGAACGGTGTAAATTTATTCTGATGTGGAAACATTAACCCAAATATTATACAGCATTCGTTGGAAAGAGCAATCGCCCACGCGCTTGCAATTTCCATCCTTTTCCAGTGTGGCACGTCAGTTTGCGCTGACCGTGCAATGTAGAACTTTTGCCTAGCTTAAGCTGCGAGCTCACCTTGTACACCTTTTGCGAGTGCTGGCCAATTTCTGTGCTGGGTGTTGATGCGATGAGAGTGTACCGATGCGGGGGGGGGGGAACGCAAAAATCCTTGGCACCTGCGGGTGCGTGCATGGAATAGCAAATGTCGTGTCGGGTCTGCAGAATGCCAACGGCTAGAGCTACGTTTGGAGTCGGAGCAATCGATCCCGCGAAATCGGTGTGTGCAGTGCAGGCAGGTCTGGGAAAATCCGCCTAGAAGGAAGGCAAAAGTGCTAAGCTTAAGAGTTTTAGCGGGGCGTAAGTTACACGTCGTCACCCGGAACAAGCACGTGGATCGATACGCCGGGGGTTCGCCAGGATAAGAGCTGACGAGAGCGTCTGATAAAATCTGGTTGCATCAAGACACGCGCATAATTAGAACCACGTAACGTTACAGTGCAATGCCAGTGAAGCATTTCCTTTGCTAACAGTGTACTTTTTGTGGCTTTGTGTTTTGGAGAAGCCTCCCGATGCGTCAGGGTGCGGACGGTTTCTTTGCACTTTGGATTTTCCAATGCATAGCCGAACGACCCGTCCGCTACCACTTAATGCGCCTTATGCGTGTGAAAATCTGCAAACAAGAAGTGCATTAATCTGCTCGAAGCTAATTTATCTCACCCGGTGCAATAAATCAGAATTCTACCCAGGCTATAGTCTCAAACGGCTGGGCCGTTGCAAACCACCCCAAATCCGGGCACATATTGGGGCGGAAGTAAAAGCCGGTCCTATCTGCACGGCCGGGCACCGAGCCCAAGCACACAAATAGTCCCAGAAGACGCAGAAGACCCGTTGTGTGCCTGAAACGATGAGCCTGGCCTGGGCCAATAATAAGAACCTCTGCAACATTACCACCACAGCCCGCCAGCGCCTTGCTTCTGCAGGTGCGTGATAGCTTCTTGAAAATTAGTAACAATGACATCCAATAAAATGTACCTTCCGGAAAAAGGGGAACGCGTGCTGCATGCGAATGCAGTGGCCATCTGCGTACCGCAAGTTATGCACCTGGTGAGCATTAGGACTATATAGCCGGTGCAAGACGAATCTTTCCGGCCCGCAGGACCATAGACACACATGGGTCAACTGAATGTGGCCGTCGGTAGTTAGCAAGTTGCGTAGGTTCTATGTCCGCAACTGTTCACTATCACTCCTTCCACCGGGTGTCGTCCGACGCACATATGTGGTCCTTGCGTACGGTGAAGCGTCATCGTCGTTCGTACGAGGAAACAGTAAAGAAACTGATTTCGTAGTGATTATCAGGAAGACGGCGGTCAGTTTGGATTGCGTATTACGTGATTTATGGATGAACGTGCGTAAACGATACTTGGCAACGGTTGAGCTCGAAGGAGACCCTTTTGAAATGTGAATGTGCGTAAAGATGAACGCGATAATTTTTAATGTTGTTTGAGTAGCTTTGAGCCTTCGTTTTGACCCTGTTTTTAGTATTAAAGTTTTCTTTTTCCTTATATTAAGCATTCGTTGCTACCAGCCGTAATATTCAGAACAGATATTGGGGGGGAAATAGAATAAATTAGCCATTGTGTATAGCCAATTACTTGAACACCATTGCGAACAGTGATATTGGTTGTACAAATAATTTAATTTGAATCACATATCAATTAATGTTATCTCCTCCAACGCACATACCATATTGTCAACAGTATTCACATATTCATTAAGCAGCCAGAACTAAACCGTTCGCTTACCGTCCACGCGTGGCCACCACCGTGTGTCTCGATGGTGCAGTTACGAGTTGGTGGCCGGATCCATGCAATGCATACCAAGTTGCGGTGGGACACTGCGTGGAGCGAGTTTGTTCCGTTTGTTTTGTTGCGATTTTAGTGTGTTGCGCCATTCGACGCTCGGTCAAAATGCGCTGTAGCATCTTAGTAACGAGTTAGCCGCCGGCGATGTCGACTGTATCCGGGAGCTTTCATCTTAATCTGCATAAAGTAGTAAACGTGATGCTGGTGTGTTGCATCATGTCGGTTAGCTTTCGAAATCGGTTCTTGCATTGCTGATAGGGCGATGGTCCTGAGGAATGGATGCATACGAATTTCGGATGCCCTCGAGACGACAGCAAACAAAGGACCGGGAGCCGTTTGCTGCCAAGCCGGTGGCCAGTATGGAACTAGTGTGATAACGGAGTAAATGGATTGCTGGAAAGCGACATCCATGGCAGCTAGCCGCTGACCCAGCGGATGCTCATCATTGGTCAAACTGCTTGCGAGTGCGGTTTCTCAAACTCCCAAACCGATACCTTGGGATATGGAATAAAGTGGATATTGTAAGGAATTTTGTGGCAGGAAGACAAAGACCAGAAACGAGCTATGGAAAGCTTCGGTTGACTGTATTAAATTAATGATGGCCAATGTGCCCGTTGTATGTCTACAAGCTGGATTTAAATATTGTGTTTCGGGTGATTGTTGAGTTGTTTGGAGAATATTCAGCGTTAAGCAATTTACAATTAATATTTCGCCAACGGGTATTACTATAGAAAATTTCCAACACATTACTTGGTCAACATTACGTGTTTCAATACTGCATACACAAGAGGAAATTATTTTTGTACGTTAGCGTAAAACTTATTTCCGATTTTCATTCCCATCCATCCATGCTAGTGTACAGTTTCACCTTACCCGTGATGTAATTATTCACCCAAAACATGAGCTCCATAATTCTCTTCCCTTCTGGTTGGTTGCGGCAAAGCATGTAGTAGTGAATGTTATTTTTTCGTGGGTGGAAAAGGCTACGAAATAGGGATTCTCATTTATCGAAGGAATGTTACTATTGGTGCTATTGTTTCCATCGTAAATTGCACATAAAAGCGGCTGCAAAAAAAGCCAAACGGAAAACCCCGAACGAAACTGATGCACATTTCCTCATGATGTTGGTAGCGGAATTCCAGCTGTTTGGCTTATGCAATGGAACCTACTGCTTGATGGAGTTTTGGCGGTTTTAGCTCAAGTATTTATTGCGGTATATGGTGCGATAAATTGGACAGGCTGTACAATATAACTTCGGGAAACTTTATTTACATGTAACCTACGAATTGGTGGCTTGCTAACGGTGGAGCTATGCTTTTAGGGCACATGCAACGTGTGTTCATCAGTGCATATTGATGCAGCTCCTTGTAATGAATTGTTTGTGCGATAAAAAAGTTTCTGATTTGTTGATTAAACAAGACTGTGCATAGCACATCGTGTTGGATTGTGAGGATGCTTAATTATGCCTGATTCGATATAGTTTGGTTGGAGACGAGCGGTAATTTATTTGGCCAACTTTATGTATTAAGTTCGAGATTACGTACTTTCATCCTTTACCCTATTTTAGTATGTATAATTCTCTTACCAATATTCAAAATGAATTATTTTGAAACTTTAATATGAAATTCAAGTTCGTAATTAGATAAAAACGAAAATGTTATTATTTGTTTGAAGAAAACTAAAAAAAAGATAACAGTTTATTGATTCCAAAAGAACAAGTGTATTATGATATTAACGGCAAGTTTAAACCCCGCCGTCTATTCGCACGATCAGTCGAAACGGCTACACCATTTGTCGAACGAGAAGATTTCGAACGAGCCGCGTGATATAATTGAGAACGTCAAACAGACACCGCAGCTCTCGCGTGGAGCCAAAATCGAGAATGAGAGAGAACTGTCAAAATCACGCCGCTTCACACTGGTGTGTTGTTTACAAACATTGTGGTGTGGTACTGAACGTTGTGCTTCTTTAGCTGCATTTTAATCAAAACTTTACTGATTTTGCGTTGATATCTTGCAGATATACACGTTTATATCGATTGTGAGTATTTGACAAATCGACCAGTGTAATAAAAAGTGTAAATCAAGCTCGTACAGTAGCGAGAACAGTGATAGTGCGTGTACCGGTGAACTGAGAGAAGGCAATATGGAAGGCGATGGTTTAGCACAGCTGCCGGCGAGTTCTGAACCGCCACGTTTGCGCCATGCCCAAAC
>KI422774.1:15117-52857 GCA_000473375.1 Anopheles culicifacies
AGATTGTAGAGCAACAGAAGAAGAAGAATAATGTCCTGCTCTATTTTAATATGTAAATTGTAGTTAAGTTTCGCATAATGTGATCGTGTTTTAGAGATATGTGTAAAAAAAGATAAAATAGTGTACATTTAATTAAAGTACTTCAAGAAATGGGTCTCGTGATGCTATAGAATGGGTCTCGTCATTAAAGAAGGAAGAACATTCAGTGCATGCACATCCTGTCGTAATACTTAAGCTGCAAACAGCATTGGTAACACGACAAGTGGTTGTATTGTAGAGAGCGGCGATGTTGTGTTGAAGGAAATGGGTTCTCAAGTGGATTAATGCTTCTCAGACAATCGCCAGATCGAGGATGTAAGTGCTTGTGTGAGCATCACACGGGAGGGTAGGTCAATACTGGGATTGGACACGCAGGAACGGCTGAGATTGTTTTAATAAGAAAGTTTCATTTTCTTACCAGGAAGGTCCGGTGCGATACGTGAGGCAAATCCCGGGTAACCGCATTTGATTAGGAACGGTTCAGTGAAAGCATTTCGCATCGGCTGTGACCGATGAGACCGGCGGTAAACCTGGTTTTGGGGCGTTTACTCTAGTGCCGCCCGTGCGGTACGAGTGTACGTACCGATTCCTTTAGATGAATTCGTCCTGCGTTCGAAAGCCCCTTGCCTGCACCCGCCTCTCCTCCATCTAGTTCGGTTCGTTTCGCACGAGTGGAAAATTTATTTAATTGATCGTTTAAATCCGATCTAAAGGGAGGGGACGGAAACCATCGCCGCTTTGGCAGGTTTGCGTGACGTTTGGTAGCTACGGGTGTGCACAATGTTGCTGGCCGTTGCCAAAGCGCCGAAAGGGAGGAAGCAATCGGAGCGTAATTTGGGTGCTGGCTCATGTAACTTTTAATAAACTTCTTTCAAGAGCGAGCAGCACCGAACATAAACAGGACAGACCATTTACATGGCGGGAAAAATGAAACTTTGCGCAGGACGGTAAGGGTCAACCGCACGTGTAATTAAGAAATGGAGACTAATTAAACGGAATCCATTTCGTGCTGAATGCGTCTCGGTGCCATAATGTTTAAATAGGCATTTCGTCAGTTAGCCATCGTCGTGCACGGGCCGGTAGTCTAGGCGCATAAATGTACACTAACGAATGCATATTGTTTCTGGTGAAACGTGACTGTTCTGGGTCCAACTGAACATTAAGGATGGTTAATGGACTTCTGCAGGAATATTAGAACGGTTTTCGGGAAGGGCATCATCGGATGGGGCGAGCTAGTATAAGCATTATGATATGTTAAACGACCATGGAGGTGTTGATGGGCGGTGGTTTGTGTTGCGTTTCTAAATGATTTATGGTTGCGCCTGAAGTCGTTATGTTACTTCCTGCAAACACTTACGATATAGAATGCGCAGTATAAATAGTGACAAATGATGTATTATTTCAAACTAAAGACACCTACAATTAGGTAAGGGAAAGTAATGTTTTATAACTTTTATTGCTGTAGTATATCATAATTAATTGAAAAAAATACATCTAAGAAACATATATGTGTTGCGGAATGTTTCTTTCCATATTCCGTTTCTGCAAGAAATATTTGAAAAGTGGAACGTACTCACACTAATAAAAAATACCAAAACCCATTAAAACATTAATTTACTAATGCGTGCTGGAATTTCAAGACGATAAATGGTAATGGTTTTTAAGTTCAAATACATTTCATGATATCCTCAGCGTATTTTTATTGCATCACAATCAAGATCTGGATCGATTTGATTGGCATATCAGCGAATTTTCGAGTTTATGTATTAAACATCCAATCTTTTGGGGTGTTGTTGATGGCGGAAGGAAACACATAAATGTAACCAAGAACGGCAAACGCAATCAAAACAATCCCGATGGGCCTTGAAAAATGAACCGCTTCTATCGTCCGAGTGCCTCGTGAGATCAAGAGCGCTTGAGGACACATAGCGGAGAAGCAGAAGCAACTATGATACGTTGCTTCGGAAATAGAAACTCTCGATTACCCGGCAGCCATGACTGTCGAATGGGAACGATACTTGGGCAATAATTCTGCGATCGGTTTCGGTTTAAATACCGGTACGGGGCTGCTCAATTTCATTGGAATGCAGTCTCCAAAGATCGATTGCCGAAGGTTCGTAAACTAGCGATACATACACTACAAAGTGCACCAAAAAAAAAGGGGCGATTGAGGAACGCTTGTCGTTGAAGTAAGAAGGTGAGGTATGTTGGGGCTTTCGATTGGGATGCGTTTGGAACTTTAGGCAGCAGTGGAAGTTCGGACCGTGTACGGGTTGATTGTATCGGAGTCATAAAATCGACGGACATCCGACGATGCGAGTTGGGGAAGATGTTTCGATAGGTAAGTTTTCGCCATTCGAACCTGTCGCATCGTGTTGCGCTATTCATTCGAAGTGTGATCGATGGAAGCGGTAAATTTGCCTCCAGTTGAAAGTGGGAGTACGACCGTGATGCCACTTTTTTAGTTTCGTTTCCACATCGTTTTCCACAACGAAAATCTGTTTTACAGTTGTGAACATTGTTATTATAGTGGTTAGTATTTTAAGAATTTTAAATTTTTGTTTGATTAATCCTTGGGGGTTTTTTGGACTCATTATACCAAAATATCGTTTCACACAGTCATTTACAATAAATACAGCACTTACATTAAGCAAGATTACTAAATTCAAGATGAAAAATTGCAAAATTTAGCAATATAACTTACACATAAAATTGCACGCATGGGAACACAAGATCATTTTTTTGTAATTTTTTTTTAATATTTAGCAAACAGAAATATTCACTCACCCGTAAGTCTCTGTGGATGTTGTGGGGCAAAGATCACCATTTCTTGCAGTGGCACTTATGCGGCCATGCAATCTTTCCTCAACAACGTTTTATCCACGATCCATGCTTGCTTTGGATAACCGAAGCAATTGAAGAAGGCGGTGTGTGTGGTACGCTTGCAGGATGTTTAGAGAGATACAAAAGACTTAGATGACACTGGTCCCTGGTCATGAATTCATTCCCGGTAGTCCGACTCAGGCTCATATTGCTGCTATGCACGTATGTGTATGTGTGAGTGTCGATTGGCACGGCAATTGCATCGGTTAGGGCGAAAAATGCGCGCCAAGTACGGTGCAGCCTGTATTGAATGTCAAAACCGTTGTCCTTGGAGAGTGTGGCTCCCCGTGTCCGTTCGGTGGGAAATAGATTTTTGTGCTCCCGCAAGCAACCTACCACGGAAGGACTGGTGTGACTTTGGGCAGTGGGCTATGCAGCTTTGCGAACGGACCGGTCGTAGTTAAAAGTGTTGACGGTGCACCAGAAGGCTATAAATAAAGCACCAACAAGCCAGCACAAGTGCACGATGATTCTTCGTTGCTGTGAAGCCATACGTTGTTGGTTGCTGTTTTTATTTTTTGTAGCTAGCTATGACCGGAACAACTCATCCAGTTCTTGCCAGTAGTCGTAGTAGAAAGCAATTTGGATAAGCTTTTAGTTTGAATTCCAATACTGAGCCAATCCCTATTCTTGCGAGGGTAACTGTTGGAAATGACTTTCATTCGTTTTCCCTCAAGAAATTTTTCTCGTTTGGTTTCTTTTGAGGCTAAGCATTACTGTACAGATGGTACCAGGAATAAATGTTATTAAGGACGAAGTCTTAATAAGAAAAACAAGTAGTTCCCTATTTAAGTCTTCTAATAGTATCATGTGCACATTCCCGTAAATTATGCATAAATATGTATGAACGAGTGTTTATTGCTCCGAAGCCGATATCTTCACAAAATCACAGCTGTTTGTCTTCATTTTGCAATGCAAGTAATAATTAGCTTTCCCGTATGGCCCCAAAAACCACTGAACGAGGCGGTTGGACAGTGACATAAAATCCTACCTTCATCAAACATCATTTAATGTTTTTATATTGCGTATGAAACACGGTTAGAATTTTTGTCACGAAATTCTACTAACGGCTTTCGATTAGTATGCTAGATAGTCACGGCATCGCAAACTTGAAAACATGCACCACCAAACCTTTCGCTATCCGAGCTACTCACCAGACCGAAGCAATGAAATTATGTAAATGGGGTTGCATCAAAGCAAAACCCTTTACAACTTTGGCTTGACTTTTGAGATGCTGCGCTTGAATTGAACGCCGTACACATTGGGATGTTGCTGTTGAGCAAAAGTGGAGCGAAGATAAAAATGGTCCGCCACAATGGGACGGTCAATGGATGGGCAATGATTTTGAATGGGTCTCGTAGCCAAGCTTTTAATGGTTACCAGTGGGTAAGAAAGTTGAGTTTTATTTAAGAATCTCTGGAATTTATTGGAAAGTTTATAACTTTAGGTATTTTAATTATTTGCTACAAACATTAAAAACAGTACTGCTTTAAGCAGCTTTTCGCAAAAGTATGGGTTGATTTACATTAGGATATATAGTTCGTATGGTAGGAAATATGTATTTGCAAGTGTATGTTCTTTTTGTATTGGTCTCATATCGGGTGGATATAGCAGGCTAGCAAAATATTTCCTATGGTCAACATGCTTTTTCCTAAGAACCTTTGGAAGGGACGTGAACGGTATAGGTACCAGGGAACCGATGTAGAAATTTCATTTTTTACAACAACCGAAGGAAGCGGACTTTCGGTTGTCCAAAAGTTAAATAGCTGACGTTGACTATTTCGCCACCGCCACAGCGTGAAACACACGACAGTGCGATCCACATGCTGACGATGGTCGTTACCGAAAATGGTCGGGATAGCAATGGGTTACCCTTTAGCGAAATGGCTAACAGGCGTGTAACCGCGGATTACACTCTAGCACAGGGAGTTAGTTTCTCTACGCCATATAAACTTCAATTCTAGGGAACCGGGATCCAGTGGAAAATAGGATACTGCCTATCCCTTTTGTCGTTGATGCAATGGTTATGTTTAAATAAATGGTTAGTGTACGGGGAGGCTCGTTTGGAGTTCGACGCCGTGTACGAACGATACACACACACACGCGCACACACAATATCCTTTCGTCCTTAAAACAAGGCAAAAATGGCTGATCCAGTGAAAGAGCTGACCATACAATTATTGATCGTTACTGGCAAAAAGTAGAGGAGACGCCATGTTGCCTCTGTTGTACGATCTGATCGTCATCCATTAAAATTGTGCGTTGGTGCAGACATGTTAATTTGTGTTTGAGATTCACTAAATTTAGACTTTTTATTTTCATTAAGGTTTTTATTAATTCATTTTAGAGTTTTTCTTTAAGATTTAGAGTTGCATTAGCAAATAGTTATCCTGTGTATAAATGGTTCACATTTCTATTTAACTAATTTAGTAAAAAACAGTTTACGCCCTCACGATTCTTGGAAAGTGTAATTAATTCAAGTACAGTGTAGCGTATGTTTGCTCTTATGTTTCATGCACTTGTTCGTGTCGTCACAAGTCAGCCAGTATTTGTTTCAAAAATCAATATTTGTCGGAGCTTCTTGTCTGAATTTGCATTCGTTGTTCCACAAGTGTTCACATTCCAGCATTAGTAGATTAAAGAGGCTAAAGAGTGGCATCATGTTGTACCCAGTGCGCACACTACATGGCAAAGCAAATTTAAATTACTTTTCAATTAATTTTAATTAGGTTACACTTCCTTAAGAAATTGTAAGGCGCTTACCTCGCGTTCCATTCTTCCTCGCGAAGCGAAGCCCACCTGGTCAAGGTGTAAGCACTTGGTGCGGGGTTTCGCCGCTGAAAAGGTGAATAGTTTTTATCCTGCAGTGATTTTACGCGAACAGTATCAGCGCGAAGGCTCCCTATTTGTTCCCGGTAACGGTACTTAGCATAACTACACGCCAGCATTACGACACCGGTGCCTCATTAGACTTAAGTAAGCCGCCCTTTTACGGTGTAAGCACCAGTCCCAAGCTGTGTTTTCTTGTGCAGCGTGTAGAGCGTTCTGTGCGCTACTGGTTTGTGGATGACTGGCACTCAGCTGTGGCCACATTTTGCACCGTATCGCACACCGCCTGAATGGCATTTTCCATCGAGTATGACAATTTGGCGATGATAATATGCGGGATGTTAGGGGCGAGATGCGCTGAAAAACAAGTGCATAATGTCGCGGACAATCTAAAAGGGATTTAGTGCTCTGATTATCTCGAGTGATGCTGAACGGCTTTTATTTTGGATGGTATAAATCACACCTAACGCAAGTGTGAGACAAGTGAAGTACTACGACATCCACGTTAAAATAAGATTTTCAGCCAACGGTATTATATAGTACATATCGTACAAGATTTTTGGCCTTGTTTGCCAAAACTTTGGCTTCTTATGAGGTTCTATTCTACAAAATGAAACTATTATCCTACATAATAAACCGGTGTATATGACGTAAAAGCGATTGGTTTGTAAAATTGTTGCAATAGCACGTCTGTAAATAAACTGGAACACGAGATATTCGCCAATCGTTATTTATTCAAGCAGAGCTCACGAACCATTTTAGCGTACGCAATTATTAATGAACGACGCACACATGACGTGATGCATTACAGTGTAGTGTTCTATCGGTCCGGACTGGTACATCGGTTCGGAGCCAAAATGCTCGAGTAATTGTATTATTTTAGGAATGCTTCCAAACGCCACAAATAATGCAATAATAATCAACCGTTTCAACTCAGTCGTGGTTCAGCGATGAGCTCAAATTTGAAGTGTAAATAAATCTTCCTTTCGAAACCGTGCATCTTCCACCTGTTGTGATGCTGTCTGTCTTCGTGGCAGCGTCGCGACTAGTAGCCGTCTCAACCAGACAGTAGTCGCGTTGATGGTTCGACTTCTTCTGCCTGCTAACGATAAGGAAGTATGATCGGAGCCAACTAGCGGCAGCAGCAGCACCGCAACTACCAGCAGTAATGTACTGTTGCCGGTTAGCTTAGCAACCGGTGGATCATATTAATCGTTTGGCTGGTCTGGTTGGAACCGCCACGAACAGCCCGTCGTACATCAATGCGTGCAAACTATGGAAACCGAACTGCTAGTGTTCAATCTAAATTTAGCTGTACTTGAAGCGAACGGACTGTTGGTGCGACTGCTGGCAGTGTCAACAGTGCAGCATATGTGATGGACTTGTAAAGCCCCACCGGGACCGACACTATTTGGTCGGCCATTACCTTTGCATTCGTCCCTTAAGGATGACAAAAAGTGCATAACTGATGTCGCAAACGCTCGTTAAACTCGTTGTTTGGTCGTTTTTTTTTTGAACGAGCTCACTTGGTGCGGCGATTATGGCCGCCAGGAGACGCACCGCATGACGTTACGGGCACAAAAGTTAAGTGCGACAAATAAAACGTTCGCATTGCCAGACACCTCCCAGTAGATAGATGGGTGTGAATTTGGAAGTCGTCTGATTGTCATTCTAATTTTAGTGCCGTGTGCCGTTTGCTGGTGTTGCTCTTTCGATGGATCGACTGTTTATTCTTTAGTGCTGCGAAAATCATAAATGAGGAAACAACAGTGCAACAATGTCACATGGATTTGTACATGTTGCTGTGTGGAGCAAGTGTTTATTGGTGGTTTAATTGCACTCGTAGTTCGAAACCCGACACGATAGGTCGATGATACGAAGGATCTAAGCGGGTTTCCAACAAGCACTTGCTACTAAACTTCGCTACTACTACCGACAGCACGTTTATTCGATGCCGGGGCTTACCGTGCCGGAGGATCTACCGATTGGTGTATAATGAGCCAGGGTTAATTGAAATTGGTTTTATATCCTTCCGACGACTATCTTTCGAAGCGACGAAGCAACTTCTTAACCCTCTCGATGGCAAAACCTTAGATCGAAAAGGCCACGTGACCTTCTTTTTGATCCCTGTTTCTGGCCAGGATCTTCCGACGAAGGAACGTAGTGATAATGAAGTAACATGAGCTTGTTAAGCAATGGAAGGGTAATGGCGTTCGAAGCTACCGTTTCTTATTGTACAGTGTGTCGCTCTGGCGGTTTGCAGAAAGTGGTAGTGGAATTTTGGTCTATTTCGTTTCCATCGGGACTAACGTCTAATGGTGATGCAACGGTGTATAGCCGTCGAAACCCGGGACAGCTCGCCTGTCTGATGAAGTTTTGTAAAAAGGGTTTTCTTACCTTCTGGCAGGGTGGTCGAAGGATACGATCGGTTCAGCAGGTTGGGCTGGTTGTTCTGTGAAAGGGTTAAAGGTCGGCCGTTGTGTATAATTATGTCCTGTTGGAAAACGGAAAGGTACGCAGAATCGTATAATCTTCCATCCATTAAGCTGATTGTGTTTCAAAAGCTGAAGAATGTTCCTTACAAATCGGATGAGATGCGTATCAATTAGATCAAGAAGTAGCGGGATCCCCGTACGTGTACGGGGTATTGTGCAAAGTGTGTATGAGAAAGGGTTCCAATTCAATCGGTCATTTTCACTGATGCGAACGGAACGATCCATACGCGCAGATGTTGAAGTTAGCGTTGCGTATGTAAATTTACACGAACCTTTGAAGTCATAGAAAATAGGTTGTTAGTTAAAAGCAAAGTTAATCTTACTTTTCAATAATCAACTGAAGTAGCATGTACGGTGTGCTGCTTTGAACTATAACAGAATGGTGTATAGTAAATGAAGCATAATTAACTTAAAGAAAGGCTAAGATAGCATCTCACAATTCTCAATGCATTTTTTCACACAGTAGGACCGGGAATCGAATCTCATCCCAAGTTTAAGTGTCATGGAAGAAGAATCTTTCTTTGCATGAATTATAGTAATCTGCTCAATACAATGTTTGCAGAGATTGAAGTTTAGAGGTATAATGAATCTTCAACAATTTTGAAGTTTCGATCCAAAAATTTGTGATCAAATATTTATTTTGTTTATCTTAGTTTCATATTATGAAATTATATGTTTTATGTGGTTATGGAATATAAAATAAAGTACCTCCCTTTCATCAGTTCCATTGTGTTTAGCGTGTTTACATACATTGTTATTTATAGATGACAATCGTGCTGCTTAAGCACGATCAATATGCACCACTGCTAGAATTTACAAAAGAGTTCAATAGGTTGCCCAACCAACGCGAGCCAGCTGAGGAAATACCCATTCAGAAACATTAATCCTCCACATTCGGATGATCGTGATGCGAAGCGCATAGACAAAGATCGTTTGTTTTAGCTGTTACCCAACCAGAAGTGTTATAAACCTCGATGGAATTAATAGCTCAGCTGCAGGCCATTTTATAGCCTTCAGCTGATCGGACCTTCTCAAACCCGGGGCGCTTGTTCGTGAACGATGGAGGTACGCTTTAGGAATGCGACAAAAGTGCAGCAAAGATCTAATTTCATGTTGTCACCAAAGTCATTGATCCGTCGGGTTCCCGCTTAGACCTAAAATCGCTCCCCGCGTGAGTGATGAACACATGCGGCGTATAAATAGCACCAAATGCGTGCTTATTTTCATACCGCTCAACGATGAAGCTATCCATGTGACCGTGTTCGATCACATATGGCTGACCGGTTAGTTACCGAGTTGAAAGGTGTGTTTTTATGTGCCTTCTGGTAAAACTCGTTAAAAGGCTGAGTTCAACGCACTTTCGGGATCATAAATTTCATGCACTTAAGTGTCGGAGTTGGTGTTTTCGTTAGGAGAACCGCAAGCGCCGCATCTATGGTGGAGCAACTTGAGCACATTAGAGTTGAATGTGTGGATGCTGTATGGATGTACCAGTACGTGTCGCTCATCTGAACTTGCAAATAATGTCGGTATAATTAATTCGTATCGCTTGTGCATTCTCGAAATGGTTGCTGGCAGTTTGTAGTAGCTTAAGCGCTCTGGTTGGCATTGATTCGAAGGGTTCTGGAGCGTTGTAGCTGATATTTAGAAATTTCTTAACAAGACAGGTACTCCACCTCGTCAAGAAGAAATGTCAGTAGCACTTGACAATCAGTTCACCTTTCGAGATAATTAATGGTATGATTAACGGAACAGACCACGATGAAGTGAGCGTTATTTTGTTCGTGTGTAATGAACAAAGTTGCTAGATTTTTTTGGCTCTTAAAAATCTGGCTGAGATTCAGGTTTAAACAAGACTTGTTTTGTTTGGAATTAATACTTGTTCTCGCAGGTAACAAGTTCTTATGTCCAATAGTATCTCTAAACATCGAATAGGAACTCTACTATACTGAACCACATATCTAAACGAATGAATATTCAACTACAGCTAAATTAGCTCATGGAAGTTAGATTAACGATTGTGTAAAGTTTAAATTTCCTTACCAAATTTGTATGAAAATTGCTGGTAATAAATACTTTATCACACTATTCCAGCAGAGTTTATAATGCACAGCTTCACATGAGCATCATCAACTGGTAGGTGAACATGAACTTTTTCCCACACAAAAATAGCATGAGTAAGCTAAAAAAGCCAAACGTCGTTGGTGTAACGATTGCAAAATATAGTTCTTAAAACTGTTTTTCCTCCTTTTATTTCTTGGGGAACGATCCTGTGGATGAATAAATTTAGCTCATGTCATTGATATTATCATCGCCCGGCTGTCTTTCACATCACTTGATAGCACATTACGGGATCTCATTTCCACTATCAGAATTGAAAAGTTTTCTATGCATAACAAATTTCTCCGTTATCGGGCTGTGGTCGCATGGTGGAGAATAAAAAAAATGATAACGTAAAGTAACAGACAATCTTTAAACGAATAGAATCACGCAAACCAGTGCTGATTTGATTCGTTCTGATTCGAACATGTACTCCGTGAAGTTTGGCTGGATTTTCGTTGTCCCGTGAATGGGAAAAAGTGGGTCGGGGTGAGAGGAAAACTGAAGGAAAAGAACAAAAAAAGGAAACAACGACGACACGCCGTCCTCTTCGGTTACGGGATCTTGGAATGATTGGCCACTGGCAGGACGGGGCGACTGCCAAGATGGTAAGCCAATTTTCTATTTCCTTCGACAAAATCGTACCCGCTAAAACTGTGCAAATCCGGTCTGAAAATCATAGTCTGCTAACCATCGGAAATGGTTTTCCCGTCAGGAGAGTTTATTCGCGTTTCACCGTGTTTCGCTGTTTGCCTTTCGTCATCCGTTTCGTTTTTATGGCGATGGTTCGATGGTATTCGGGGTGCAAAACCACACCACGAGGTCATATGCTTCTTGTGTGGCTGGATGGTACCGTTGATGGTTGGCCCCAGCACGTCTGTCGTCCATCCAGGGCATCGGGCCACAGGCAAAACCGAACCGGGAACGGGTATACGCCCGGTGGAAATAGGACCAAACACCCCGAAATCTGCCACAGGATCATCATGCAAACTCTGGGGAAATTGAATTCTTTTCGGTTTTATTGCAAAGTCCAACTTGCTGGTCCGCGGTCCACATGATTGAGGCTGTGCTTAGCAGCAGCAGCAGTAGGACGCAACTCGAGCCACGAGGCATTAGACGCTTCACTGTCGGTACTTGATTTTGGAACAAGGCGCATGAAATGTACATGTGGGCACTACCACCACCGTTGGTACCAGTGCACGGCAGTGTACGGGGTTTGACTTGAGTAATGTGTTTTAGTGCGCCCCGGGAATGGAACGAAAACATTTTGAAAACATTATTTTATTTCTGCCAAAGCTTCGTGTCTGCTCGTCACCGTGCCATACCTACCATCAACGGTTGTTTAGTGAAGGGCTTGTGGTGGCAGTTTTAAAGCAGCTTAGCAGGCATTGTGGGTTGTACTGCTTTTCGTTTTCTTCTTCTCAAACCCTCGGGTGAGGACATACGCGCAGAACACGAAGGGGTGTTTGTGTGTTTTGTTCGGTCGGGAGCGAAAATGAAACTGGATATCAATTTCGTCCGATTGTTGAAGCACATCAGCACGCTGTGGGAGTAGCGCATTACTTCTCCGAGTTGGAGCGCAGTTGTACTTTGGTTGTTGGTCCCAAAGATAAAGGATTCCGAAATCTGCACTACAGAAAATAAATTCAACGGATCGTGAAATTCATCGTTGGTTGCAGGCTTGTGACTTGACGGGTGAAGGAAAGATTAAGGAGCACTACGAGTAAATAAAATCACGGTAAACAGCGTTGACATTAAGATTATTCAAATTTCTTATCATTTAAAATAGTATTATAAAATAATATTATGAAATAAATTTGCAGCCGTTCGCAAAAGGAAGTCGTGTGCAATTAAATGTTTATGGAAGAACAATCTTGAACTCGGTTCTGCTCTAGATATTGCATTAGGTTAGCAATACTTCAACGAATAATGAAATGGGTTGCATGGTGCAATCTGGCTCATCATTTTGAGTTGATTGACATGTTTGCGAGAAATTTAATCGATAATGAAACTTTTAACCAGCATTTCCTGAATTGTGTGTCCTTTTACCCGTTCACAAGTATAGCAATGCAGACAAGCACCATCTGACAGGATTTGCGTGCCTACACGCGACCTCTGTTGCACTGAGAGAATGAGCTTCAGGGTGGTTGGCGTAAGTTTTACTCCTCGGTGCAGCTCATTGATCGGCTGATGTCATGACAAATGTACCCTTGATTGGAGGCACTTGGGCATCATTAACAGTTTCTATAATGTTTGGGTATGATGGATTGGAAACACTTGGAAGTGTTCGCTGTGTGGCGTACTGCAAGTATTGATGGTTTTTAAAGAACTGCATAGAAATTATGTTATTTTTTGTGGTAGTTTTGCTTAGAATTAGATATGAATTGTAAGAGTCCCAATGTAGTTTACTTTACAAAATTGGATATTTATTTCAAACGTGTTTTCAAATTGACTGGGAAAATCAAACATTTAATCACATTAAATTATTGACAAAAGTGCAATGAAGTTGATTGGCCTTCGTTTTTCAGTGCAGCGTTCACCCCTTTCCACAATATCTACGAACGAGACTTCGGTGTAGCAGAAAATTGCTCTTTTGCATGCGTCTATGCATTTCGAGCTGGCATGTTTGACCAAGCGGCATGGTGGGTGCTGCTGGATCATCGCTTTCGGACTGCACGATAACTTCGGGGCATTAGAATAACGAATATTGAATATGCTGCGTTGATGGAGAGAAGGGAACGGGCTAAAAGACAGCAGCAACATGCAAGCAGTTGGTGCTGTCTGCCAGTTGAATGATGGATTTGCATGTTGGGTGCAAATGATTGAGTTTTGAGCTCGTAAACCGGGTAATGGAACGCTCTGCGAGCGTCACAACTGAAGGCTACTGAATGGTGAGTGCCAGTGTGAATTGTGCCATAACCATGCAGCGTGGCGGGCCAAAAGAAGTAGAATTTCTTTGCGCGAAATGTATCACGCCACTGTTCTAATACGTTTTCTGTATACGACGTTTGATACTAAATTTGATTTCAATACATTCCTTTCTGTTATTTATGACTTTTGGTATGTATATTATTTGTGTACAGCGCACATTAATTGATTAGCACATTAGATTCTTAAGCATTTTTTTTATGTACATGAAAAGAAGATACATCAATCAATCTCGAAGAATATTTTTTCCTTTGCTTTATTGTGAAAGATAAACTTTGCCCTACCGTCTCTATTTATGCGCGTCAATGGGGACTAATAGCTATAATCCGTATTCAACGAGCATCTTTGTAAGTGAAGGATAGTGAAATATGGGATTGCTTGTAAGTGAACCATTTGAATAAACACGATACACCCGGACGGTTAAGAAGTAATTTGTGCTTCATCATTCGATCGATTTAGCTCGATTTAATCGGTTTAATGTTTCGTGAAGATTCCGATCTAGGCTACGAAGAATATTAGTGGCAGTGTCACTCATGAATGATTTTATGTCAGTGTTCATTAGTAGGTTTAGATCAGTGTTTGGGAAACTACATGCAATGTGGAATAAGAAATTAATGAGTAAATTGTGAAATTTGGCAGTTTTTGGTAGAGACACTATTACGTTAGAAATAATTCCTAGCTAGAAGAGTTACAACACGTTCGATTGCTTGTAACTTTCTACCAAACTGCAGATAATAGAAATTGTGGTTAATACTAAATGGTTCATAATTGATCGAAACTGTTCTTAGGAAAATAATCTAATAAAAAATTCACAGACCTCCTTGGCTTGCAAGTTTGCACGGAAAGTAAGAAACGAAAGCTGCCAAACGTCAACACACTTATAGAAAAGTTAGTGAAAGTATAATTACAATGCAGCTCCAATTTTATAGCTCTAAAGAGTCGCATGCAGCTAATGATTATAACTTTGCCACTGACCTTGTTTCCAGTTTGAAATTTTTAACAAATTAATGTGTTTAAGTTATCGTTAGATTCTAGTAATTAAAGTGAGTTTGAGTATTTAGAATTACTTAGGAATTATGGCATGAGAAATAACCGTCCTGCTCAAACAGTATTGACGTTCTTTTGAACAGAGTCGGTAAATAGTCTCTTGGAGATGTTAAACGTTTTGTTGAAATCCCCTATGTATTAGGATTTTTTAGGCCATTGACTGGAACATCCCTAATCTTGTTATGTACTTTCGTTGGTTATCATCGATATAGATCATTTTGGGTGAGTGCAGAGGTAAGCAAGGTTCGTTGTTAAAAAGAACTTAGTGTGGAAGTTATAAAATTTGTCAAATGAAATCATCTATTTGTATATTTTTTCTATTTGGCCTCCTTCCGTTCTTACGTACCGTTAACTTCCGATTAACTGACGGTCTATGATTCCTGCATAAAGGTGCTAGCTAAGTCCGAATCAATATAGGTTTATTAATAAGAACTGGTTTTAAAACAATTTATTTTTAGTTTTTGCAAGCGGGTCCACAGACAGTTGAAACATAAATGAATTTAAAATCAACCAATAACTTCTAAGCAATATATAAGTTCTAAAGCTTTGCTTTGTCAAAATTATTGCCAAACTGGCAATGCTTCAGGAAGGAATGCTGCTGCATGCCATTAAAGCAGAACAAATTATCGGCTCAATTTGCAAATGATCCAATTTATCTTGCTTTTGTGCAGTGAAATGCATCGTAAGTTGCATTACAGGTTGCGGTCGCTAACGAAGCATCCAGCGCAGTGCAATCAGGCAGCATCGTGTATCGTCTTTATGTTGTTTCGGTTGCGCTAGCACTAACGCTCTATAAATCAATCACTAGTACAGTGTAAAAGGATTCTACTGGTGAGGCAAGTCGGAACTGCTAATCAAGAAGATAATGATAAGCATTCAAATGCCTCTGCGTGGTGCGTTGGTTGGAATTCAATGTCGTGCTTAACGCTCGTTCGTTGCTCGTTGCAGGGACCATAAAACATGCCTTGTTCGCAAATTTCCCATTACACGAACATTAACTACTGTTCGCACCATTGTCCGCCTTACCGGAGCGATATCGGGGCCGAACAAAAAGTCAAATGTTTGTTTACCGATGCGTAATTACATAATTGTCACCTTGCTGCCCTCAGCTAGTGATGCATTCACTAACCATTAGCATAGACCAGGCATCCATTCACATGCCGGTCAGATATCATCGGCAATGGATGTGTTTCACGGCTGTACAACTCACGTTATCATTGGTGATGTGGTGAGTGGGCCCGAAGTGCAGAACGGGGTTGGGAAATTCTGCATTCTGCGGGAAATCACACCTATCTCTCCCGTCCTTAGCGACCGAGTGCGGCGAGGTGGAAAGATCCAATCACAAACGAAAGTGCATCGTTGGGCTGTATAACAATTAAAATCACATTCATGCATGGTTCAGTACATAGTGTTTACCTGTGAACAGGCTTTCAGGCTTAGAAACGGACGACAAACATGGTTTGCTTGCTGTTCCGTGGTGTGTTAAAGCTCTGTGCAAGAGGGAGCTCTGGGCTGAAGAGGTGTTGGAAAAATAGTTACGCGTCTGGGTGTGCGTGTCTGAGGCTTCACCATATTAGTGATTCTATTTCATCGGTGCACGACAGAATTGCTGAATTGTTGTCCACTTGTGCGTTATGCGTAGCGTAATTATGTATGAAGCGTTAACGAGTGCATGATTGATGTAAACCGGACCGGAGCTGGGAGTTTCGTACATCTACGCATTGTGTGTGGCATCCTCTTAAGCAAAGGCTGTTATTTATTGAATGAATTATTAAATAGTTTATTGCGAATGTGTGGTGCGGTCATTGAACTGACCACATTCTTTTGCAGCATAATGAACAGCCGTCCTATAGTTTGTGTTTAGTGGTTAGAGAGCACACCGTTGTACGATTGTTCAGAAGTAAAGAAAAAAAAAACACTATAGTTTAATTAATTGTCATTATACACTTTACGTTTATTTATGAATGCGATGTAAATGATAGAAGTATTTCACTTCAATCTTTCATTTTTTCCATTAGTATCCTGGACACTTTATCTATTTTTATCCTCTTACACATAATTTAGAAAATTTAGGGAGTATTTGGTTGATATTTGAAATTTCATCGATATTTTATAAGTCCTACGTGCTGTGCTTTTTTATATTTTTTTGTGTGTGCTATTGCCATACATTAAGCTATATTTTTCTTAACCTGATGCTTACTTAGCCTGACCTACCTTTAGTCTAGGTTGCACTTGTTTACATAACATACCTGACATCTGGTCAGGATCTATTAAGAAGGCAGTGCTACCAATATTTTAGTTTTTGTAATCTCTAGCTCTATTTATGGATCTGGTTTAGATGGTGGCCTTATTGGACTTTCATAGGACAGACCTAGACCTCTTTAGTGCATTAGTGGCACAGAAACCTCAATCATAGGCTGTTTTTTTACAGCGTGATTGATTCTCTGGTAGGCCTCTGCTTAGTAAGATTTGGAATAGGTACGGTTATAGTTGGACAATTATCATGAATCGTAAGATGATTTTTTTTTATCTTGAGTTTTAACTTGAAAAGAGCATTTCGTTTGCTTTTATTAATATATTTTTATAATTTCATGCAATATTTCTTAAAAAAAAGTGTACACTATTTTCCGTTCCTTTTTTATTTTCACAAAAATAGTACTGCATACTGCACATTTATTTTGTCACTATTTTATTGACTTACTCTTTTGGAGTTCGTGCTTGTTTATTTAAATATTTTAATTGCATAAAAAATCAATCTCTGGTATGCACAAAAAAATTGGTTTTGCTCAAATACTGACAGTCGTCCGCCTTGAACAGCAATGCAAGGTCAGCCGTTAGCGTACTGAAACCGTTATGGGATAGCTATCACGGCCATATCGACCGGTGCGATAAAAGCATTCGAATGCAATGCAATGCATGCGATGGATAAGCGGGCAACTAGAGGCAAAACGCAATTTAAGTGCAAAGCGACATGAAAAGAAAAACGTGATGAGAACGGGTTATCCTACCCGTAACTCGTCCGATGCGTTGCTACGGTGCCAAACGGCCGGCATGGTCGCCGTCGTGCGTTATGCGGCCTAATCTTGTTAGTGCGTACTAACATTTACTTTACGCTTCGGTGTGTACATGCGTTCGGAAGCTACAGCGTTTATTTGACCGTTTGCCATCGCTGATTCGTTGTGATCTGTCAGCGGCGTCTTGCGGGCCCTTAAGCGTGGTCTTAACATGGACAGTGATGGAAGTGCACGAACGCGGCACCCGGCATCGGTTGCAGCTCTGCCGCACTATCTGATGCAGCCATCCTGATTGACGAAGGTGCGTCGTATGTGCATTGACTGCGGGTTGCGTTTGTGCCCTTATTTAGTGATAGTTTGTGAGTTGGGCTAGTGCGTCCGTTTGGCGATATTGATGATGGTGCCCTGTTTGCGTCCGTTTTGCCATCGACGGAAGGGCATTTGTGTTAATCTAATCGGATTATTTAAACTTGGCGCATGGAGGTGCGATCGGGATGGTTATTTCCCGTGCAAACGATGCACGATATAGTACGCGCCAAGCACAAATGAACATGTTGAGTGAAAATTGTGTTACGTATAACGTATAACATGAACGATTATACCTGACATGATTGCGAATTGATTAACTGCAACGTTGTGACTTAATGTGCAGGATAAAGATTTTGTTTTCAAGTGAATGCAACATGCAATGTGCGTAAAAAATTGCGAGCTACAAATTGTGGTTGGATAATTGCCAAGGGAAACTAAATTGTTTAAATTTATCTCCGTCCGCAGCACATGTGCAAAAGTGCAAAAGAGTTTACCTTCTTTACGATTTGTTAATTGAAGCTTCTGCCCGGTAACTGTCTACCCTGGCAAAGGTTGTCAAATAAAGCGTTTCACGTAGCTGGACACCCTCGCATTGGACACGTAATGTTTGTTCTGCGTCGTGGGTGCCAAATATATTTATACAAAACCATACACAAACACTTCATTCTTTCAACGGTTTCGCAGATCTACATATTCCAGGGGGGGGTTGCTTTTCTGTTTGCTCGTCTCCGTTCCGTCGCATGGAAATCGCATTAATCATCATCAGAAAAGTGTATGAATAATTTGGGTGGTTGCGCCTTGTGTCAGGTAACACCTTCCAGCCTCAGATTACAGAGTAGTGGGTGCAAGAAAAATTAAAATGAGCTAATAAATTGATAGATGAATGGATGGGTGCTAGGGAGTTTTCCGCTGCATTGTGGCAAACTTACTCTTTCCCGAAATAATTTAAGTTGGTTAAAGTTGGAACAGTTTTGATAGATAAAAAAAATCTGTATTTAATTGTACCGCGATCTAGCGCATTAATATGCTTGGAACAGGGTTAAAGTATTCTAGTATTTTAATATTGGAAATTCAATTCCTTAAAAGTTGTATGTATTTTTTCTAATAATTTTACTTAATTTTATTTCAATAAAAAGGAAATAAATTTGAAAACTAATACAATCATGTAAAGAAATTGAATATTAATAAATAAATTTGTCTATTATTTGTTTCACGTAAATTCTACCAACGTATGGGGTTTTCAAAAGTTGTTGTCAAAAGAGCAACATGAACATATATTGACATGAACAATTATTGTCTGTTTTTGTATTAATCGTTTGTTTGTAAGGATTATACACTTTATCTTAAATTTGCGCTAGATCTCAACAGAGAGCTGTCAAATAAGACGGATCAGACATCTCATCCGTCAAAAAAGAGGAAAGTCATCTGATCATATTGTCAACGTATAGTCAGGGTCGAGGAAGAAAAGGAAATTTCAAGATGCTCAGGGCAATATAAAACAGGGGAGCTGACGGGACTCCAAAAGGCGAGGGAGTTAATGAAGGTACAGTCAAACGAACAGCAGATCTATCTGACATGGAACTGTGCTGATTAAGGCTTGACCGGGATTTCCACTAAATTTTTTTTGAAGGAGAGTTTCCACTTATTCCATTATTTCACCACTTGTTCAGGGAGGAATATTATCACGAAATTTTATTACTAAGAAGCGGGATCCTTGCTTACATTATTTTTTGTTTGGTGATGAAATGCTTGAAATATTTTCTATCCATAACCTTTCAATTTACATCGAAACAAATGAAACGATGTCAACCAAGCGTGATTCAAAATAATCTAAACTAAACCCGTTACTGTCAGCTGCGAGCAAATGGGGCTTCCAACGTTAATGAACAATGTGCAACTACAAGGAGAAAACTTTCGTTGATGAATATGTTAGCCGAAAAGTCACTCCTTTGGTAATGTGGACCGGTTCACCGTATTACGATGACTTCCTTGCCGGGATCATCAGGCCAGCAACGATTTTCTACTGATTACACAAATACCAGCGGGCAAATATACGCACGGCAGGAATATGAATTCACTAATAAAGATGTTTATCGTGCCTGTTTGCGGGCGGTGGCACACGAAGGACAGCGTTCTATTTCCGATTCCGGTCGAGGCAAACAAACCCGACGCGATGGTTGCTATCGTTTGTGGGAATGTTTTTGCTTTCTCTTTTTCTCCTTCCAATGATTGTTACATTCCAGGTGGTTAGGTGTATGTGTGTGTAGCAAAGCTTTCGGTCCAGGTCGATCAGGCCGATGTGATGTCTAGTCAAATTAGATTGTTAGGCTTTTTATCTACGGCGTTATTGTGATGTGTTGCCGCAAGGTTTGATTGGTCGGTCGGTGTAAGTTTAGTAGGTTCGGTAACTTTGTCACTGTGCAGCACAGGCGAGTGTCGACCACGAAGTGGAAAATAGTAGGTATTGTCTTATCGTGCATCAGTTAATTTCCACAAAGCTAAAATGCGATTGCCTCGAAGTGTAGAATGGCAGAGTGGCATAAGTTATGAGCTCAGCAGGCAAGGAAGTTTGGTACTTAGATATGAAAGATATCTTTGCTGAGTGTTTAATGTCATTATCTGATTTTTTGTGAAACATAACAATGTAGGACTAATACTTGTCTTTTTAGATTCATCGTACCTTAAAGATCTTGACCTTTGGAGCAAATTAAAGATGCCTTTTTCATAAGCCACTACTGTTTTGATGATATTGTTTTATATTTCCAATTTTATTCATAAATTTGCTATACCCCCTGAAAAACGTGACTGAAACATACTTAATTGAAATTAATACAAAAACTGCTTACAACTACTGCTCTCTCGATCAGTATAATTTCTACATGAAAGTTAATTGATCTTTTCAGTTTTCGGTTGCGATTTCGTGAGAAACGATGTTATCCTCCTTTGATGAGTTGAGGAAAAATGGCTTCCCAAAATCACTTCTATGTTCACCAATTAACTCCCCTGTAGAGCAGCGATACTGCACGATAGTGCTGAAAGAACTGCTAATGCATTGAGTGGCAAAATCTGTTACGTCACTTCGGCCGGTGACCATTCCATACCTGTTAAAGCCAAATATTTTTAGCAAACACTCTAACGTATATATTAAATTAAGCATGAGCATGGTCGTGACGCTATATTAAAGAGGATTCATAGTGTTTACTCGATCCATCTATTGGTCCATCTGAATGTTTCCTGATAATAAAAATGAATTACTTATTTTAAAAGATTAATTAAAAGTCATAAAAAAATGGTTTCCTTGTATCAGAAGATAAGAAAACTTATTTAACCTTCAATTTTTAATTATTGAATTATTATTCTATCTTTATTTTTGCTTTTTTCAGGTTAGTGTACACCAAATATTTCCACCGTGTATTTGTTTAAGAGCAATAATGTCACAGAACGTATTTTTACAAGACACCGTCAAATGTTAAATGAAGAAATTCCTCGCCGGTACGGTAAGTGAAAATTACAGCTCAATATGTCTGCCATCGTTAACCGCAGAAAGCATTTTGTCGGGAGTTTTCCTCCATCTAATCGTATGGTGAAATTGAACAGGATTTCTCCATGTGGATTGAAACATTCTCAATCGTTTTTGCAGCGATGCAACACTTCCCCCAGTTTGGTTCCGATAAGCATGGTTTCTATTTATTCGGTGCGCTCTTTCCTACCATTTCCTGGCGTTCGATTTGAAATCGAAGAGCAGGGTAGGTACATTGGCTGTGTGAATTGTTTTTATTTTCTTCCTCCTTTTCGATCGTGATGCTCTTGTAGGGGTTATGGTCAAAAACGAAACGTACTAAATTCCAGCAAAACTTCAATCTGATGTTATGGAGACGCCTTGTCGTTTTTGGTCAGCTGGTAGCGGGGTGTGTTTTCTTGTGCGGATTTTCTTTTTCATTTGTTTTGTGCTGTGTGTCAATAAACGAATGTTTTCATCCTGTGAATGTTTTTCGTCGAAGAACACTAACTTTCGCATTGTGTGGCTTTAAGAGTTCTTTAATACGCGTATAATATTGTGTATAATTGTGTTCTCAACGCAGAAATGTCAGTATGTGACGAAAAAGCATTTTTGGAAATGTTTGTTACACCAAAATTTAATGTTCTACCCTGCAGTCATTTTTGTGGTTGGAATAAAGTTTCCGATAAGCTTCCGCAAAGTTTGACAGCGTTGGTGAAACGTATAGAGTGCTTTCGAATGCATCCCCAGACCTACTTGTGTGTATGCGTAGTAGTAGACTCAATCGAGTTTTTCGGATGTCCATCGTTTGTCGCTGGGCGGTCGGTAAAAGTTCCACCCACAGCCTCCTCCGTTTCGTTTGTGGCCCTTTTGCACGTTTGCAATGCTGTCGACGTTTCGTTCTTAAGTCCCTCGAATATTAAATATTTTAATAAACATTCCTGTAATTAAGCCAACTCTTCCCCCCACACTGCCGTCATTGCAATCGCGGCCGACTCGTTTCGACCGAAGCTTTTTTTGGAAGTACGTTCCATGTGTCTCTCGATGGAAATAGTCTGGATTCTGGGTGGGCTCGGTGTTTATGAACACTATCGTCTGGCGAGATTTGCGTTTGTTCTCGTTCACCGCTGGATGACATCGGCTTAACCACTAAGGCAATGAGGCTAGGGATAAAACATGGGACTGCAGCGAAAGAACGATAAAAGATACGAATAGGCTATCAGGCAAGTGGGCCTATCTGTGTGCTTTTTTTTCTCTCCACCACTTCTTTTGCTCCAACAGTCGCAGACATATTGCATACACGTATGCAAACATTAGAGGGCAGTGATAAAAAAGGGGGAAAAATATTTTGCCTTGACTATGACGAGGAACAAAAAAAAAAGTCCTCTCACACAGGGTGGTACATTTCATCGCTTTCATAGCGCTCGTACCGTTTGTCCCTCTGGTGCAGACCCGGTAGGGGATAAGAATTAGTTCGTGCTTCAGTTTTCCAGAAGGACTTTCAGGGACCATAAAAATGTCTATTCGCTTCCCTCTCTCGCTCTGCTGATGGCTTAATTAAAACTGCTCATGTGAATAAGTACCGAAAACCGTTTGTACATTGCCCTGTTCTGTGCATAGGGGAAGCTTTTTTTGCTTTTGTTTCTTAAGTTTTGGTTTGGACCAAGCTATTTAGGAAAGTATTCGTCCTATATTAATCGTTTCTATAATTGTATAAAATTAAAATCTTGAAGCCTTTTCTGCTTTTGAAATTCTCGTTTAAATAGTACAATAAATTATATCGATTTTACTTCAACGCTTACAATAAAGGACATTTAATAGGAAAACAGGCTTACTCGTTGCATACCAATTTTTGTACATTTAGGGTAACAATTTGGAAGCTATTTCGACTACCATTCTGGTAAATTCCATGTTCGATGTAACACAGCTAATTATGTGAATTCCGGTCGTGCATGCCTCATACCGTCGATTGAAATGAAAACGATTGATGTGTTTTTTGTTGTGCCAAAAACTGTGTTTCCGAGCATGCAGGATGCTTTCTAAGCTTAGCAAGGATGTGGCAACGATGATAAAATGCCTTCATAAAAATTCATTAAAAATTTAAATTTCATAGTACGCTGCTCTAGAATTTTGTTTTTTCGGGGTTTTGCTTCGTACTATGCTGCTTTTGAGGTTTTGCTATGCTGCTACACCGGGATCTGTTTTGTTATTGGCTAGGGAAAAAACCCTTTCCCTCGATAGCAGCCAAACACCAAAGGTTTACCACAAGTTTGTTCTATCTTGGCCAAACCCAGGGCAGTAGGGATACCGCACACCGGGACAAACACATCCTGCAATTTGGGAGAGATATATTACTAGAGATACAAATTTTTTGCTGTGTCCACCCGAGCCGTTGGCTGCTGCTTGTAAAGCTTACGCTATAGTGTCATACGACAACGTTCTGTTCTCGCATTACCTCTGGTCAGTACAAAAAAAAAGCAGTATTTCTCTCACCCCGAAGAATGAAACCATTTTTCCATTCGGACGAAACGATTCCCATGCACTATTTGCAGCTTAACGCTAGCCAAAAATTGAGCATGTTAAGAGTCAGGCGCTAGTAGTGGTTAGGGGTATTTTTTTCACTCTCTCGATTTGTTGGTTGAGCACTGATGCAAAACTGAAAAAATTAACTGATGAAAGAAAGATTTGCTCAAAGGCAACCGACCGCAAACCGTAAATGAAACCATTTTTCTTTTTATCCTCCAATCGTACCTGCATACATGCGCAAGCAAACAAAGCTAGCGAACGCAATGATATGGGGCCGGTTTTTTTTTATTTGTTTGGGTAAAGGTGGTTGCTGTTGGCCGTTCGACATGTGAATGCCGGGACTACATTTAATAAACTCATAACTGCAGTGGCCAATGGTTTACGGTGAAGTGTTTTCCTACTCTGTGAGTGCTCACAAAGGAGTTAGGAGGTTGCTGGAAAGGTGGAGAGAGGCTGTTGCGGTTTGGTACACGGGTTTACATTTGCTGTACGGAATATGCTGCACTGGTAAAGTGTTCTTTTCATTTATGTACAAATGTCTAATTTTTTTAATAAACAAGAGGATCCTAGCACTCAACTTCTACTTATAAAAATCCATACAAACCCCTTTTTCCATGGTTTTTAATATCTTCTTCTATTCTGGTGGCGATGGGTGGGTTTTGAAATGGTCGCTCACAATCTCGGGTTTAATATTTCGCGGAAAAAAATAAAATCAAATTTATACAAGACACCAGCAGCTCTTAGTTCATGTAATCATTCTTGATAACAGTTCGTAAAATGGTACGATGTATATTTTCACATCATACTCACCAGTGCAGCGAGAACGAACGTGTAAGGCATGGCTCAGCAGTCGGTCGGTGATAATCCGGCAGGATTGCTCAGAATTGCTGCTTTCTAAACAGACACCCGTCATAAATGTAGTTCATCTTCTCCACTACTTTTCTCCGAAACACCATTCCACATGCTAGCTAATGCTATTAGAACCTTCAATTAGAGCACAGCTTCGAGAAGTGCTGGTACGAAACACTGCAAAGCATTGCCTTGATGCAGCTGACAGAACTGAACTGAATTATAGCATTTTAAGCTTATTCATTCCCATAGATTTCCTGACACACACTCACACACGTAAATGCTACTTTCCTGTGTCGTCCTGTCCCGGCGATCACTAAAGTAGAAAGACAAATTCACACGACGTGCAACACGTTCGCTCCCGGATAGTGCTAAGTTTTGTCAAAGCATCTTCACTCGCAAAGCGTTTGAGTTGGGCGAATGAATTCGAATGGAACTGTCTTAGACTCTGGTTTCTGTTCATGTTGCAGTATGTTTGCACTACCAGACAAATGCGAGGCGAGAGAAAAACAAGCAGTCAAAGGCGAAGATGTGTTTTGCTGGGAATACGATAAAAGATCTCGATGTATGGGTTGTGCGTCTACTGTTGTAGTATGCGAAGATTGCCTGGACAGCTGTGGCCATAGGTTAGATGTATGCTGCTGACCAATGGTCAGAAGGGTAGCAACAATTGGACAATTTATAAGAAGCGCTTGCTAACCCCGAAAGTCTTCTCTGCTGAAACTGCTGGAATCATTTCTCTGGGTACGGTGCGATGCTAACTACTTTCCCCTTCTGTCCGCCCAGAGCTTTGTCCGGTTTGCTAAGTAAGTGCGAGAAAAGCATACAAACGCCTTTTACCGACACATTAAATTGATGGGCGAAACCAATGGGAGAAAAATGAGATGAAAAAGAGCTTTTACTTGTTCGTGCACTTATGATTACCTTCGCATCGGAGGTATCCGCAGTGTACGGGTTTAGCTTCCGGCCGGGGTCAGCTAGTGTTCGCATGTAAGCAAGCAGGGTAAGGAGCGCGCGTATGTGTGTATGTAATGCTCTGAACGTGAGTGGCGTAAAGTAACCTGGACTCGATAAAGCAGAAACGACGTTGGCAATCATCATAAGAAGGTAGGAAATTTTCCTCATCTTTTAAAGCTCCGGCTCGGTCGAACGCACAGGGCAATCGACTACAAACCGGGTGACAGAGGCAGAGCATAAACATTGCTGGCCGGTCGGTGGCCATTTTATCCATGCACCGTTCCGAGCTCATCCCATCCAGACGACGCTCTTTGTTATCCCTTTGATTCCTTATTCTTGGGGGTTCGTTTGTCAGGGTCAAAATGTAGTACTTCGTTGTCCAGGCGTGTTATGTTTCGTCGTTTGCTGCTGACATTAGAGAACTTCTTGGCGAGATGAAATTGAATGGTTCGGTTATGCCAACGTGGCCACTCCTCTTGCTCTGCTGCTATTACAGTCTGCCGGGTCAATATGGTGGTGGCTGCATGACGTCGTGCTCCGTTATCTGCGTTTATTGGTAGGTGGGCTGGGAGGATGTGGAGTAGTGGGGGTTAGTATTACTTCCTTCCTACATATTACCGAACACGTCCACATCGTGCTGTGCTCGGCTACGGGTATCGTAAAAATTGTTTAGCGACCAGTGCACTGCTGGTTGCTCTTACCAGGTTCCCCGGCATGTGGGCAGATTCGCCTTTTCGCACCAACAAGCACATTGCCTTCCACTTCCGGTGCAGCTTATCTGGTGGGGTAAACTAGCACGGAAAATGGGCTGATTGACTTTTAACCCGGAAGGAAAAATACTTACCAGTATCGAATGTCTGTGTTGGTCCAGATGAAAGTGTTCTTGCCTGTCCACGTCTCCGGCACGTACTGTCGTTTGCTAGCGGCGGCATAAATAGTGTGTTGAGTTTACCGATCATCGCACATCAAAACTTACACGTATCAGTGCCAGTTGTTGGTGGCATGTTGATGCTGTAACGATAAATTGTGAGCAAAGGTTCATGGTACCAAGCGATGATTCTCACGCAAATGGTTGATTGATAGTTTTTGTAACTCAAAATTATGTCGATTAGGAGGATTTGTCCTAACCTGTATTGTGTCCTAACCTGTCCAAGTATTTTGATTTGCTTGATTGCTCCTAACTGTGTAACAAATGTTTTTGAAAGGCTTTATTAAATGTTAATGTGTGGTCATCAATCAAATAATCATGCAAGCCCAATAATTTTATCTTAAGTAAGATAGAAGTACATGCTTTATAAAATCTATAAAAATACAAATAAATGGCATTCTATCAAAAGTATACTTTCCATTGCTAGTTGTGAAGTTGTGAAAAAGGGGATAGCCAATACTTTACGATAGTGAGTTGAAACATGCCATTTCCCAAACCGCATTCACTGCAGTATTTCGCGTTTCATTATGCAATAAATCGAAGGGATAGATTAAGTTGTTGTCTCTCAAATATAAGACGATTGCTAAAAATAACTGTCCCGGGGATGTCTACGACCTTTTTTTATAGACGTGACAGTAACCATGCGCCCCCATCATCGACATTAAAACGACGTATATTTATCGGGAATGGTACAAGCTGTTAACAGTGCTCCGGTCAATCACTTTTCTGAAAGGTTGTTCAAGTGTTAAAAGCAGTTATGTGATTGTTACTACCGTTGAGTTTTTATTACATTCGTTCCTCGTTCAATGATTGGAGCTCCCTATTTTATGGACTGATTGGAATGCTACTTTGGACTTGTTTCGTTATAAAATTTATAGTTGTTTTGGAATTTGCTATTTTATAGGAATTGTAAATACTGAAGTAAAATAGAATTTAACTTTACATTTCGTAAGTTTGTATTAAATTGTAGCTCAAATTTTGATACATAATTTAAATTGAATTCCAGCAATTTGTATCATTAAATTGATGTTTTTAAACAAAAACATTTAAAACTCACTCAGTGTGTGCTGTGTCTCATAGAATGCCGCATCCTTGTGAGCAGGTTAGAAGAGATTAAAGGTTGTGTCTGCACGCTTTAGTCTTGCTTGTTTAGGTCTCAGTTGAGCATGGGATGAAGTGTGTTCTTGGGTTTGTTCACTGGCTACCTTTTCCACGTCGGTTGACATCCTTTTTAGTTTTACTTTTAGTAACTTACAGAAAGATTACGAAGATATGCGATGAAACGTGTGTGTGGATACAATATCTTGCAGAAGGATATTGCTGTTACTGTATAAGCGCGTGGAATCGCTTTTGGTCGAGCAGGCAGTGTGGTTACGATTTTCTTTTCGTGTGTAACAACTTTGATGATTAGGCTTTAGGGGCTGAATGTGATCCATATAGTTGTATAACTCTTTTGGTCAGACATAGCATTTGCATTTCGGTTACACATGTTGTTATATAACACAGAATGTGGAACACATATTGTTTGGGGTGATTTTAAAAGGTTTTAACCCTTAAATTATGTGTAAAACTATTTGCTAAAATAAAGTGCAAGAAATATTTGTTAAAACTATTTTGAAGATTTTTCCTGCAACTTTTATAATTATTTGTTAAGAATTCTGTGTTTTTTTTTTGGTAACATGTCATACTTTATCAAGAAAAAGAAAAAAATACGTTAGTCAAACAATATAAATACAGTAGACTGCTGCCTGTTTTTCTTTATTAAATTTATCTAGAAAAACAGTATGATTACCTTCGCACAGCCATGCATGCAAACGCTTACTGCTATTTGATGTTCGTGCGATTGCATGCTCATTTATTGCCGCAGTTTGGAGTCCTTCCGTGTCCTTCCGAAATCCTTTAACACGACAGTTCTGTGCCGCACTTCCGTATGCTCCGTTAGGGCAGGCCCTGGCTGCAAATGTTGCCTCCCGGTTCGCTGCCTGTGTTGCCACCTACCTTAACGCCAACAAACCGAACAGCAAAAGCATCGTTGGACCCGACCGAACGCCATGGAATCGATCGCACGTTCCTGTGTGCGGAAATGTGTTCTTTTTTTTTTTTTCTTCTGAAGGGTTTTTTTTTCTTGCCTTCTTCTGGCTATATTGCCCTGCCAAGCAAGTATTCTAATGGTTGAATGTTGCTCCTTAGACTGCAGCAGCGCAGGCGAGTTTCGTTCTTTCGTTAGCGGCACGGTAAACCATTCCTTCCGGTGTCACTGGCCCCGGAGCTACCCAAATCGGTGGGCTGCGCGGACAATGGACTAGCCAAACAGCATATGCTGCTGGAATTACCATATCCTCCCGCTCCGCTACGCTCACGATTGTCTGAATTGTCTGGATTTACAATACATCCTTGCTGGCAGAAGGTACCATGCGGTCGAAAATAGCGATGGTGGTTTGCGGAAGCACCCAGGGAAGGCAAGGCCGACGACGAAAGCAAGGCGATGAAAAACTATCAGCAACATTAGACCGCTGCTTTTTTGCGACGGAAGAGCGGTGTATCCTTGCTTGGTTCCTAGTCGAAGGACACTGCAAGGTGAGTCATGTGGTCGGTGCCGCCGTGAGCGTTGGTTACGGTTGGCAACCGTGCCGACACCCAAACACACTTGATACGGTCAGGATCTGGGCGGGTGGAAAAGTGCCAAGGAGAGGGTTTGGAAAATGGCTACAAAGATAAGAGCGGTGGAAGCACATTGAAAACATGCATCACAACATTGGGCATGAACGAGAGCGAACGATAGAAGGTAGCAACATTCAGGGAGAGCGAGAACAGCACAGGATAGATAAAAAACGTAGAAGAAAAAGAGATTTGCACATTTGACGTATGAGAATGGCGAGGCAGCAGATTTGCTAGGACAACAAACGACGAAACGCACATGTGGTTTGCGGATTGGCGATAGCTCTGCAACGGCATGAAAAGTGGAAAAATCATAATGGTTGATAAAAATAGATCCTCATTCAGTTTCCCGACTGAACACAATCGAGCACTCCGACCGTTTGGAGAGGTAGCGCATGTACGTAAAGCGAATTGCGAGAGACTGAGCGACAACCACAGGGGAGCATGAGTGCTTCCGGCACTCGTGAGCGTATTCTCGGGAAAACTTCGTGCGTTTCGTGTTATGGTGGGGTATGCCTGATCTCGCTAGAGCTCGGTTTTAAGGGCCGGTGTTTCTGTTTCCCTTGGCCGAGAAGATCTAGAGATGTTCGATTTGCATGCTCCACCACCGGCTGACGGTGCGGCTGGGTATAAGCGAAATGGCGCTATTTTACATGTGGTAAATCTCACAGTATAAGCCAAGCGATCGTTTAATATTTTTGATTCATTGCTAGCAGTCGATTTATGGTGTTTGTTTACTGCTATAAAATTGACTATCTGATTGCATCATTGGTGTTTGGGAAAGGTAAATAAACGATCCGATCGGTTCACGGTATGTGCTGTTACATCAATACTAGATCGTATTTGTTGTGCTAATTGTGTGATTATGGGGCGCGAAACGATGGTTGATGCTACTACTAATTGGCTGAACGAGCACTGTAATGGTTTTAAACGTTAGCTTGTGTCTATTCAGACAGCTTTTAACAGACTTTTTTTGCATTTATACACAGATAGAAAAGATCGATTAAAATAATTAATGTGTGTTAAATCATTGTTTAACAATCACAATCAGGTTGTTATTATAAGTGAGTTCAAATTCATCATTTTCAACACCTCAATGTGTTGTAATAAACCTGAAAGCTCCAACAGATGCTTTGAAATGACATCACAATGAATCACTGGTTCATTTTGCATTTTACTTAGGAAAAAACTCAATTTTTCAGAAATCTTGTGCATTTCATTTAGGTCGTGCCGAGCTTCGAAAACCATTTGCATCATTTAGTTTCTTAAGTGGTCTGCATGATTCCAGCGTTGCATTAACCTTGATGCGGCGGACGGATGCGATCAACGATGCTGTGTCGGCGATCATAACGACGTAAATTACCGCCCTCGTCGCTTTCGACGAGCATTTTTTATTTCTTCGAACCTCTCGAAACGAAAGCTTTACATCCGTGCCCGTTGTCGGTTTCGTTACAACCCGTAGTGTGGAGGTGTTCGTTCGGTGTACAAAATGAACGAGCCCTCTGCATGCTGTGGCAATGAATTCTTGACTTGAAGGCGTTTGTAATGCGGCTACATACCCGTGAACAGATTCACGCACATGGTGTGTGTTTCTGTGCATGTTTGGAGCCAACATGCTATCGAGCATGACTGCCATGCTTCCTGTAGTTTTGTTATGCTCTTGCTCTCATAGCTGCCCGATGCTCCAAAAGCTCCACGGTGCGTACTCTCTGAGCATGGGTGCCCACCGATCATGATCGGGCAACGCGCCGCGTGTAGCATCACGCTGTTGCTCTCGGGTCGTTCGGATGCTCTCCGCTGAGTGGTCACGGTTCCGCGAAACATGCTGTTCGGGGCGAGCGTCACAAAACCCGAAAGCGTACCGGTGGCGCGTATCTGGTTTCGTGGTGCGTCGGGCTCGATTTGCACTTTGTTTAGGTTATATTACTCTGGCACCGATCGGGAAAACCAGTCAGTTATTCGCGGTACGTTGATTGGTAATGGTTGCTACACGTCGTCTTTTTGTATTTGTCCCGTCGTCTTTGTCGTCCTCGCCATTGTCATCATCGTCATCGTCATCAGTATTGTCGTTGTGGTTGTTAGACACGCTGGCGTTAAAGGCGCCAGTCGCTTCTGCCATTTGTTGAACAGTGTATGTTAATTTGGAAAATGTTGTGTGATGTTAAACTGGAGTGGTTGTAAAGAAAAGAAAATGCTGTAATAAATTCAACAATAGTGAAGTGTCAAACATCCATCTGTTCGAACGTATCATTCTACTGTATGGATTTGTAGATATTGCTTTAACTCCTAAAAGCTGATATGTGTTGTCCGTTGTGTGTTTAATACTGTTCAGTAATGTACTATAATACGTGAATTTAAATGTAATTGTAACGACATTTTGTGTGTTTGGAATATGTTTTTCGGCATCCATAAAATCCCGCACTAGACAAAATGCAACACGCAATTGATTTCGAATGATTAAGATGTGCTGTTTCAGTTGCGGGTAATAATGACACCATAAATGACAAGCGTTTGTAACATGATCATTCCAACGACATTTTACGCGGCGTGTGCTATGTTACAGCATGTAACAGTGCGAAAGCGTACCAGCCAAACACTCGCGCAAAATTCAACCAAAATAATGCAGTAACAAAACCAAATAAAGTTGCACAACTTTACTGTTGTGTTTTGTTATAGTGTGAATGTATATGTGTGTGTATGTGGTTTGTTTGCGCAATAGGAAAAGTGGAGAAGAAAATCTAAAACAAAAAAACTCCAATCGAACCCATCACCGTTTGGCTAAGCCCAAAAGTTAACTCAAAGACGCGCGGTTATACGGGTTCGCCTTTTTATTTTTTGTTTCGTTTTGTTTGGTCGGTGGAAAAATAAGATTGAGAAATTAAAAGTGTAATAGACGCACCAAGAAGGATTGTGAGACGGGTGGAAGAAAATGGAAATTGTTTGCGCGTGTTTTTTTTTCGGTTGTTCATCTGCTTCTCCTTGGTACTGTTCTTTATCAGCTGTAGTGAAAGTGTAAAAAGTGGGGAACGATGTGAAGAATGGCAAAATATACGCCATGGGCAACAATTTGGATTGAAGCTATTTGTTAGTGAGTGTTTGCATTTGTTTTATGAAATTTATTCAATTGTTTTGCAGCTGTATTACACGGTGGTCGCAGATGTGCTTGATTTGCTAACAAGTGGTGGATTGTGTGGAAATTGCATCATTGCTAGAGTTTGTACAACATGTACTAATAACGATCCTTCTTTATGTGGGTTGAAAGTGTTTCGGTGCCGAAATAGTGCAAATAGAGTGTGGTGAAGCAGATTTGCCTGTTTGGCAGAGGTCAACAATATTGACCGTTTTCCAGCAATTGCGGCGGTTCGTTTGTTGACAAACAACTTTATCGCTGCGGATAAAAAGTAATTACATGATTTATTACATTATATTACAATTTTTATCGTGGTATTTAATGTGAAAAAAATCTTCGTTACGGAAGGCTAGCTATTCCTTTGTCGAGTTTTCTTGTTCAGATTGTACTCAATTCTTTCGTGCATTTCGAATCGTACGAATGGAAATTTCATTCATGTCTAAATTTGCGCTGCTTGTTTAATTTTCTTCCTAGTGCGGATGTTATACAATACATCCGTATCCGTGAGGTATTCGATTACGAACGGTTACGTTTCCTCGGGGGTACTTTTTTGAGGAATATCGCTGTTTGCCATCATTTCCCGGATAAATCAACGTCCCTTCCGTGCTGTTGTTTCGATCGACTTCATAGTTCTATTTTTGCGTCCACAGCAAACTATGCTCTCCCTATTCAGCCTGGCTTCACGTATTTGCCATTTTCCATTGACGACCGTGCAGCGCCATGGAAAAGGACCCGAGTAGCGGGCACGGTGAATCTAGCGATGCTATTGAAAATGAAACATTTCGTTAGCAAAAACAACAAATACGCACAAACGAACCACACACATATATTCATGCCAATCTCCTCACACAGCAACAACACGCACCACGTGCGTGTTTCCGGGTGATAAATTTTGAACACGGGAGTTTTGCTGTACAGAGACGCGCTCTTTCCAAGAGGTGGTAGTTTTGGCCGATTTCCATCGCCGACTCGGTAAGCAGCGGTTGTGCGAATGGTGCAGTGCCGCGAGGTGTTTATGTAAAGTCACAAACGTTTTCTTCGCTCAAACGCCCGCGCTAGATTTGCCATTTGAGTTTTTCCCGCGTGTTTGTAGCATCTTTATGCTACCATCTGTGTTTTCCCTTTCCTGTGCGTGTGTGTGTGTGTCTGTTTGGGTGTCAGGTTTTTTGTCTCATTCCTATTTCCCCTGTGGCACCTAATTCGTCAATCCGTTGGCGCTAGCGGTTGGAAGAGAAACGTTCGATTTCAATCTTTGCCGGTCGGGAAAGAACGACGGGTTTGCGATGATGATATGGACAAAAAACGCTGTTGCGGGGAGGCACGTAAAGGGCAAAGAAAACTCAACCAGTCCGGCTGTTGGATTGACATTTAACGGGTGGAGAAATTTTCTGTCTCGCCGTGCTGCGCGCCGTTTCAGCTGATCGCGTGATGCTGACGGAAAATGACGTAGCTACGTAGTCGGTTGCATGACGGGCGGTGGAAAACAGAGCATTTTTCCACCAAGGCCCAGTTCTTGGAAGTGGTTGGAAGACGTGAAAGAACGCAGTGGAACGGATTGTGGGGTTTATTCATGTAACAGATTTTCTACACTAACACCTCACGGTTCTTGGCGTAGATCGCGGCAGTGCTTTGTTTTTCCCTTTCGTTTGAACGATCGAACCAAACAAACCTGATAGTGGGCCTTTGCGGTGTGGTGGAAAAGATGTGTGATGTCCACCGAAGTGTTGGTGGAGTGGGGACAGAAAGAAAATTGAAAAGAACACCTTCTGCCCGAAACCGTTTGCTTTGGTGGAAGGGATCGGTTACAGAAAAAAAAACGCAGGCAGAAAAATTATATAATAGATCGCGTGCACCATCATCGAAACGGTGGAGGAAATTGTACGATTTTTCTCTTGTTCTGAAGGCGTGCCGCCACTAAAGCAGAAGAACACTTCACAGGGAACACTCGTGGGAAGAGGAAAACAACATTAGAAGAATATAAAACCCATTCACTGTGGCGTCAGTGGAACGCACGAAGCAGCAAAAAACACCAACTAAACAGGATCGAGGAAAATACCTTTTGCCGAAGGGCTTATCAGGCACTTTGCGTAATCGTGTTGGGCTTTCCTATCGGCCGTGTGTTGATGGTAATGGTACAACGTGCCGGAATTAAATTGACGCCCGGCTGGTGCCGGCGGCTGGTACGAGTCAGTGCTGACTGACTGTCGCGATACTGCCAAAATGTATTTAGCTTGAGCGATGCTTACCCGCTTACCTGGAGGAGGAAAGAAATTAAAGAACGGTTTAGTGCTGCAGTTCGACAGTTACAGCAGCGGGTAGGGCAGATTTGGGAAATTTTGGCTAAATATATGGGGACGGATTTGAGTGTGCTTTAAAACCACTCTTACTTACGTTCTTGTGGTGATACGGGTACCACGAGAGTTACGGCTTGGATGGGATTTCTAGCTTCAGAAGGATTTTGTTTTGTTCTGTACAGAAAAAATAGAACGAATCTTTCCCTTGGGCTGATTGTGAGCATTCGTTTGATCTTGTTACCGGCTGGCCTATTGTCGTGTATAATGGTTTGAGAATTATTGTAGTTTTTTTTTAACAAAAAAATAATTATAATAATCCCCGTTGTAACATGAATAGGAATTTCTTTTTATTTGCCGATTTATTCGATTGAATCGCCCGCATAGCCGTAAAGTCAGAATTCTTTTTTACTAATAACTTTTTTGCAAATTTAACACATGTAGTTGTATTTGTATTTTTGGGGTGTTATAATCGTTTCGCTTGATATGATCATGTCGTCGGACTCATAGAACCCGCGCTTGTGGTAATATTAAAATGTTAATTAAATATGTTAATTCAATAAAATTTTAGAGCATTTTCATGTCTAACATTAATAAGAGATTTTCATCAACTTTGCACACAGTGCATGCCTCAGAAGCGTGTATGAATTTATTAGTTTTATATTATATCAGATTTTGCTTTCCCTCTTTTTGTGTAAAAATTAGTGTAACATACAAAGTTTATCGTAGCGAAAATTTTATTCCAATGTACTCAACAAAATGTCCTTGTTTACGAGGCAGTAGTGCATTATTCTTATCAATACCATTAATTGTTACTTAGCTTGAATGTGTATCAGCTTGCAGCTCAACAGATCGTTCAACTGTTGCTGAGCAAACTAACGAAAACTTGCGGTTGAAAGAAGTATGCCTGTAGATGATTAATACGTTTGGTGCAACGGTGCTACATCACCGGCGATAGGGAATAATTTACCAAACCTGACCCACCTCCCAAAGCGCGTGCAATTAGCGAAAGTTTTCTTGTTGTTGATGTTTGATCAATGGACGATGAAACGAAGATGAAGCGAATGTGCACATCGTTCGCGGAGAGGGCTTGCCGGGCTCACTACCACCGCCATCGGAGGTAGCCAAAGCGTAACGAACAAGCGTAAGAAGAGGTGTCGATTAGTCTATCCGCGGGAAACGCAAACTCTCGAAAGTTTAGACACTACTCGGTAAATGCACTATACTCACCGAGCTTTGCGAATGGGACGGGTGAACGGTTTCGGAATACATGGTGTGTTTTTTGTAAACATTGAGTACTCCTACGCCTCTGCCGGACACCTAGTAGTTTAGCTCATAACCGTACATAATAGCCCCATACTTCATCTCCCTTATCGCACCCCTTTGGGATGATGATAGGTTGAGCAGTATATGCATTCGATACTGTTTGATCGTCCGTTTTTTTTCATTTGGTTTTTCGTTGCACCTTGAACGGGAGCGTGTGGCAGTTGTAGTTTAGTGCATTAATCTTTTTGCTTTTTCTAAACTGAGTGAGCAAATCGTCAAACAGTAGTTGCGGTTTTTTTTCCACGCGTTTGCTTTCGATTGGAGAAATCCTCTCGTTGGACATTGCGTGTGGATTGATGTGTGTGTTTTCATTTTTTCTTGTGTACAATTTGGGTTGATGATAGCGGCGAATGTCCGCTTAGCTGTATGGCTGCAGTTGTGAAGAATTAGTGTTAAACATTTGGACAAACAGCATAAATGCGGCCACCTTTACGTTGCTCTTTTTGGCGGTGTTTTTTGGTCGGGGTTGGTAACAAAAAAAAAAAATCAATTGATATTGTTCACTTTAGTGTGGTAGTGACCGTTGTATAGATTCGATGCTTTGATCATACAACTTGGTTTTACTTTTTTTTTTGTGTATTTTCTATTTTTTTTTTCTTTCGTTTAGCATTATGTGGTAGCTGCGATAGAAATTTGATTTCCCTTTCGAATGTTTCCTTCTTTTTATGCACGATTTTAATACCATCGGCTTAATTCACACTAGGGCTCGAAGTTTATTACGTAAGAAACGCACTGCACCGCCCGGGGTCGCATTTGTTTTTCGATCAGACAATCTTTTGTAAAGGGTGTTAACTGGAACCTCACAAAAATGTGGGAAAGCGCGATCAATGTGATATGTAGATGCCCGGTTTGCTTGCACGATGCAGTGTGTGAGTTGCAATACTATGCCGTAATGCGCGAGCCGGTTGGTGGGAGAGATCAATAGCTGCAGATGGATGAAGGCATTGGCATTTGAGTGATTTTCTTGTACGTCGATGGATGGAATTGTGCAAAAAATGGGGCAAAATCACTTACACAGTGGTTTGTCTATATGAAGGGCAACGTATTGTTAGCGGTGGTGTGTAGTCGAACCGTTAACGAGAATAAATGGGCAGTGGCATTACGGTGATTGCATGCGCTAAAAACTCCATACATGCTGGTTGTTTAGTGGTAGATACATTTTCTGTCTTGTGTATTTGGATGCATTAGTGCTAAATATTTCGAGTAGTGGATTTTTTTTATGTTCACCTTAAAGATACGCCATTTATACTGCTATCTTACCGGCCAATCCAATGTTAGTTCGTTGAAACCCGTCTTAAAAGATATTAATGATCGTATCAAATGTATCGCGCCATTGCTCGAAGAAGCTTAGCAAAGGAATGTACTCCCAAGAAGAAGCTTAACACGTAGTTTGACCCTTCGGGCATGCTGGGTTTGGGCAAAACGATTGGTTCTGCTAACGATATTTTTTGGCGTCAGCATCACAGCTATCAACCGCGAAATAGGCGATGAGTAATGTGAAGGGAGATGCTTTACGAAGTGATTCGATCATCGTGCGGTTCGAGGAGAGTGGATCGATGATGTTAGCGCCTATCGCAAAAGGAAACAGACAGAGTTGTTGGACAAAATCGTGCGAAGCCAACACTAGTTCAGCAAGCCTTTTGCACGCAGCCTAACATTAACCAGCGGTCAACCGTGAGGACTAATGGCTGCAAAAATTGATGACTTTTATGATGATGTCATGCAACCTGTAGCGTTGTTGATCCGTCTCTCCCGCTGGTCAGATTTTGACAGATGGAAATGTATGTGTCCGTCGGAAGATGGTGGAGTTCCCCGGACAACGGAACGATAATAAGGCAGTGGAATGTTGTTTTGGCGGTTTGGCTGGCATGTTGGTATACACGCTGAAGGCAAATCAATATTTTTTATTCAATGTACAATAGTCATCTAAAC
>AXCM01001107.1:0-45615 GCA_000473375.1 Anopheles culicifacies
ACTGGAGAACGCAACTACTCTCCGCGTACGATCGCTCGCCACTTCTCCATGGGTCCATTTGGTATGTTCGTAGGCTTTCTCTCCGGTGCTCGCGCTTACAGCGGATCCGGCGAATGGGTATGCGTCGCTACGGAGTCGCTAGTTTTAACTCGACCATCGTACGCTGCGGATGGAGCGTTTTGTGCGTGCGTGCATCGAGCGTCACCGTAACGGGGGTTTGTGAGATTGGCTCCTATCGCGTCGCTGGTTAAGAGTTGCGTTGTGGTATACATTCAGCCGGCATTCTTCCCTGTGTTTTGTTAAACATTGGCTTGTGCGTGTGTCAAATGGTTTCAAATCGTCAAGGTAAAAAAAAGGCATCTAGTTGATAGTGCTCCAGCCGAGTGAGTTGGTTCCGAGTGATGGGTTGTGAAATCGGTTGATAAGAAATCAACATTTGGTGCATCTCGGTGCGTTTGCACAAGATCGTTCCCGTAGCGGCTGCATGGTAGTTTTTAACGCCAGTGAGCGTCTGTTGTGTATGGTTGTGTTCTTCCATTAAAACCAATCAAAACTAATCGAAGCCTGAACGGTGCTGATAAGAAATAAATATAATTAACGATGCTGCGTTCCGGGATCGGGTTTGCTTTATTGGTGCAAGAAAGAAGGTTACACAGAGCATTTTCCAGATTCGTTTCCATATTGGATTCCCAGTGCCACAAATCAGAATTGTGTTAGAATCATTCCATAAGCAATGGATTTTAATTAGGTTTTGCTTGCAGGGCCGTATTTTCGACCGATACAGATACCTTCGTACGGTGTGTCGACGTCGAAGAAAACGTTTTGAGAATTGTTACCGAATCGATAGAATGGTACGAAGAAAGGAAGTGTAATTAATTTAAGACAGTTGCGCAGATGCTGGTGCAGATAACTGTGAAGCTCGTGTTCTTAGTGTCTAAAAACAAAATTAAGAAAAAAAAAACGCGTTGAAAGAGTGCTGCAGAAAGGAAGTTTATCAGATATGGTGCAAAGTACGGAACGGCGAAAGAACGTGAGCTTTTTTATGGGCATTCAGAACACAGTGCACTCGGTAACTCGGCTGGGCCAATGAATTAAAGAGCTAACCGAGATGATCGAGCGGTCGGGAAAGGGATCGAGTGCCGAGGGGTGGAACCTGAAGTTGTTCCAGTGGCGTTTCATGTGAGCGTGAGCTTCCCCGACTGATCCCGAGCGTGTGTGGGGATCTCTTTTCACGCATCTTCCGCATCTTGAAGAACCCTTTACACATATCGAAAGCAACCGCAAACTACCTTCTGCGCTATCATCGCCATCTTCGTATCCATCAACCAGCAGTGCGCAGGGTAAAGCAGAAGACGCACCACATTAAAGATGCTGTGGTGAAGATCGCGAGCTTTGGTTCTAACATCCCAGACATATGTCTGTCCGTGGTGAAGCTGTGTGCGTGCAAGGCGTTTGATCGTTGATTAATTGATGTTCGGTTCGGATCGCTTAGATATTGCTCCTCTGCTCGAGCAATACATAGCAACCGCGGTGCACTTGTGGGTAACGGACATCGGGGATCGTCTTTCGTTCGTTTTCGTTGAAACCAAACACCCATGTCCTATTTGTGATAGTGAAAATAGGTTATATGTAGCATCGAGCTACAAATTGAATTATTAAAAGGCGAGCGTTAACACACAACATCACCCGAAGCCTATCAGACCGGAAGAGATTAATTCTGGAACGGATTGTTTTTTTTTTTTCAAAATCGTTAGATGGTTTCTCGCCACGAGACAAAGGAAGCTTTAGCAGCTGATAATGCTAAATAGTTGTAGGCTTCCTGTGAAGCTGAATTTAACTTGTTAGCGATGCGTGGAACGTTGTTTGTATCAAAAAATGTGTTGTTTCTTTCCCTTCAACCGTTTATTCTTCTCCACCTTTTAGCTACGTGATTAAGCGGATAAAGTAGTGTTCAGTTTTGTTTTGCCTGTTAGTTAATGCGATCCGGTTTTGCTGCCGGAAGTGTCCGTGTCCGTACTCCGGAAGGAATGTGAATACGTAGCAAAAAAATAAATATTAAATCAGTGTTTGTCAGTGTTGGTGATGGGGAGGATCGTCGGAGTATGATAATGTTAGCGTTGTGTATTGTTATATATTAAGCACGTGCAGTCTGTTTTCTAACGTCTCGTGTGCCAACAACTAAAATTTGTGCACGCGCGGCTGTGGTTGTGTACAATGTTTCGTAGTGCGTAATACTTTGCGGCAGCCTCAATGTGCTATCAGTTGAGGTGATAAATCAATATCGTAGCAACAAAAAAAAAAAAAACTTACACTCCACATGCAAATCCCCATGTGGCAACAATGCCTATAAATATGACAACGGCAAGCGCTCCACCGGATGGCGCCAACGGCAATACGCTCCCCGTTGGTGATGAGACGGTCGGCTTGCGGAAATCCCTCACGGCGGCTGGATCCGCCGGATATGCCGGTTCATCTGCCAGCCCCAACGCCATACGCAGTGGACGTCCCGGCAGTGGCCTTAGTCTGAGTGTGTTAGGTAATGAACGAATACGCATACAGGGTGGTTTGTGCTTGTAACACATTCCGGTTTGCTTTTTTTTTCGGGGGTTGGGGCTATGATGGTAACATGTGGTGGTAACATTTACATAATTACATTCTCGTTGAACATGTTTCGGTACATGTGAAATAGATATTATTAATGATTTCTATCTCAGCTCGATTATTGCTTTCGAGCTGGTCGTTGAACTGTTTAGGAATTTAGGTTTTACCATTTAGCTTGGAAGGGGATGCAGTAGTACATCAAATTAGCTAATAAACCATTGTACTTTATTTTTATATCCATGTAACTTAAGTACTATAATTTTACGTTTACTTCAATCAACTATGTTGCTATAAAAAAAAATCTCTTTGCAAATCCTTCTCCATTTGGGGGAAAGCTTTCAGGCACAGTCATGATTGATTCGGGGAAATGTATAATTTTGGTTGCAAATTTTGTTTCCCATTGACTGGTCCGAAAGCAAATGTTAAATGATGGTAATTTGCGCGAAGATTGTTCCTTTCCGTCCTTTCCATTTTTGGGAAAATTTTTTTGTTTTTTCGTTTGAGGATGGGATTTTTGTCTGTTTTTCTTTACGCCAACAGACACATTGGTCGTGGGCCATACTGCCAGCACATTGCAGTCGTATCGGATCGTTTTGCAAAACTCAATGAAACGATCAAAAAATTACGAGCCCAAACCACGGGTGAGAGATGATCAAAGAGAAAGAATGATCCAATCTCATTTTTCTCATCCTGTCCCAGCGAATATCATACCGCTTAATCGCTTTATTCGACTGACGCAGAAGGTGTCCTCAGTTGGAAAGTAATCCAGGGCATATTCTTCAGAAAAATATTATTCTGCGGTACACTCGCTCATTCGGCATAATATGTACCGTTAAGTTTTACGCTAAAAATAATTGAGAAGCATCGTTTTGAAAGACTGACAAGCATCATGGAAGTTCTATAATTTAAATTTCCCGCAGGTGCATCACGCTGCGAATGTAGTGCGAATCGAATTCGAATGCCTTCATAATGTGGCCACAACTTCCGGTGGTAGAATGATGTATGGTAGTTCCAAGCGTAAGTCGTGTACTGAGCAACTCTCGGGAGCGTCAGACAAAACTGCAGCGAGAAGGACCATGAAAGACAATAAAAAGAAAATGTTAAGTCTGATCCGTGGATAGTGGAACTTCGAGGGTATTGCATGCAGACCCTACGATTTTCATTGCAAGCTGGTTCTTCGCTTGTGCTTAACAAAAATAATAAAACCGGTTAGCTTCAACCTGTAAGCCCGAAAAAGCGTGAAAAATTGCAAATTTTTAATGCTGCCCCAGTCCCAGTGCGTCCAACGTGTACCGGTGGTCGGTGTACAGTTTAAAATTAGTCATCGCTGGCGCTGGCAATAATGATGGAGATGTTGTGTTGTGTAGTTTTTGGCTTCTTGTGTGCTTGTGTGTTTTTTTTTTCGTTTTAGGGGTTTCTGTTAGTGGAAAGTAAAACTCGTTCAGACGTCGAGGACAAAACACCCCGAAACCTGTAACACTGAATGGAGCCCCCCATAAACTGAACTGCTGTTTAATGAGGCATTAAGTTCGCTTTATTGTGGTCAGCGAGGATGAAAAAAGCCATGTAGTTTGCTTTAATGGTTTACATTATGCGTTTGGTTTTGTTTTTACTTCGTAGACGACGCGCAGTGGTAGAATGTTATATTAGTGGTAGAAATCTTCCTAAAATTAGTTGCATTTTTAATTAGCGATTCTTCATGTAATGAAACCCATTTGTGTGCAAGTGATTGTAGCCATTGCCCAACCGCTGCCATCTGTAGGTCAATGAACATAGAACATGAAATAGGGTCCATCTCTTTCTCTGTGTGCGACGACTTCAATGCCATCTCTTGTCATAACGCAAAGGTGTTAAACGTGATAGACAACTGTATCGTCGTAGAACATTAGGCGTTCTTTCTTGCTTGTTGCAATCTTGTACGGAGTGCTAGCGAAACTGCACGAAAGAACGAACCCGTACAAGTTCGTCCGATCTCGGAGTTCGACCCTTGAACGCGTTGGTAGGGCAGGGTTTTTGTTTGTAAAACATTTACAAACCGAATGGTTGGTCAATATTGACTGTGTAGCTGCTGCTGAGCTTCTAAACCATAGTCGGCTGTGTATTGATCGGGAGCAGTAAAAGTGCACACGGCCACGAGGAAGATGATGGCAAAGAAAATGTATGGAAGTGTAGAAGTTTTTGCGCGCGCGTTCTTCGCTGCCCACTTTCAGGCATCTGGGTGGGTTTCGTATTGAGTCAACAACTTCGGGACTTGTCTTCCAACTGTCTGGGTCTGTGTTGTGGTGTCTGGAGTTTTGTTTAGTCTTTCATCAATCATCGTGCTGCCGCCGCCGGTAAACTTAGGCTTCGGTTATGGTTTACGCTTTTTTTTACAATTCCTGAAAGACGGTCAGAGCCCGTATTGATGTTTACACGAAGTGGATTTGGTATGGGGCCTTTTTTTATATTTTGCTTATTTACTACCAATGATTTTGTGGTGATGTTTTATTTCTCCACTGTAGCGGTGGATTAGATTTTTCCATCTTACGATTTTCCATCACATTCGTTTCCCGCGACTAGCAGAAGAATGTAATTAACCCTTTACGCATGTCAAATTCCGTTACCGGGGCTCCAAAGTGTACGAACATGACACTTGATGGTAGACTTTTTTTTCCTACCTCGACACCGCCATCTTCCATCAGCTTTCGCGGGGCCCAACCCGTGACAGGACCGATCGTCAGTTGCTGCGTGAACTTTCTTTCGGGAATGTAGGTTCCGTAGCGAGTAATTCTCTTCATTACATGGCCCAAAATCCGCCCTGTACAGGAAGAAAGCACATCCCGTTCTGCCACGAAAACACCCTTTACCGACATTCCGTTTGCTTATTCAACGGGTCGCGAGAAATTGGTGGCTTGTCGCGGGAAACTGACTACGAAAGTAATGGCTGTGAGCCGCACGGTGTCGGTTTATGTCGGATGAAATGTCTTAAATCCGATTTTCTGTGGACAGCTGTAGCTGGCCGTGGAAGGCTTTGACCCGGATCCGAAACGTTTCGATGCGCATGAAACGCGTTTTTGAATGGTTTTTTTGAGACGAATCGGTAGCAAGCTGGCACTTTGGTGCTTTAAATAATAATACAAAAATGATTCGATTTGTGTCCCTAATCTTGGATTTAGTGTGTGCGGGTCGTATTGAGGAAATGGTTGTTTAAGATGATCAAACAAAGCTCGAAGCTTTCTTCTGTGGTCTATTGAATACCACGGAATGGTTTATTGTCGTGTTTGGATTGCATATTATTATGTACATTTAATTCAAATCAATTTCATATAATTCAATTCCTAAGCGTTGCTGTTTCGTGTGAATATGAAAGTTTTGTAATGTAGATATTGTATCACATTAGAATATCTTTCTCATGTCTTGATCACCTCTCACTTCCCGGGAGATCTTCAACACACGTTCCCAGTGCATTGTCACGTTGATGAACGAAGTGTGATCATAACTGTCTGCTAAGCTTCTGTTTCGGTTTACCTCCATACACCATGGCCACTGAAAATAAACAATTTTATGAGAGAAAATAGTTTATTTTCGCTAATACCTTTGCAAAGCACAACATGCATCGCGTACGGAAGTGCGATCGTTACGGTTCGCTAGGTGTGCCCAGACGTGTGGCCCCCCCATGTGGAGTATAATGTACGCTCACAGAACCGCTTACCTTATGTTTCTGGAGCGAAATAATGTTTGAAACCTTCTGGAAATCCACACCCACGTTTCGACCCGTGCGTCGCTTGGCTACTAGCGCTATTCATTATACAAATCGCTTCCTAATGAGTAATCCGATCTGGATCCCCGTGAACATGTCCAATTACTGCCGGACCGTTCGCGGGCGTGACACCGGGATACCTGTACCGGACGGATTGGTTACGCACCGTACAGTGGTATGGCGCCATCTCTAACGCCTGGACTTCGAAATTCCAGCGAGGCAAGTAACAAGACTTATTGAGATAGTGCTTTTACTGGTTACGGTCCTGATCAGGGCATACGGATCGTGTGCGTGATCAGATCGAAAAAAAATTCGTAAAAGTAAAGTCGATCTGTCACAAATCAAGACGCCACATGGTGCGTACGGGATTTATCAAATCCATCTTGAATATCTAGAAAGCTGTTGGGTTCGTCACTTAATGTCGCTCACAAGTCGTTCGTTCGGAACCTCTACGCCGGTGCTGTGCGCATACGTGCAGTTATTTGATCCAGTGTTATTTATTTCTTCGTTGTTATTTTGTTTGTTTGGCTTTTCTTACCCGCGCATGAATGTTCCGTCTCTTCTTTCTACTCTCATTTCTTAGGTTGGCTGCAATTAGGAAGCACTGCCAACCGTTTGGGGGTTTTGTTTCATGCGCCTTAGCGAACGTAGAACGTTTCATAAACGCACCAGGGAGGGAGGGGAAAGATATAACATTCGCCGTTGTTTTGTGTGTTTTCCAGATGTACCCAGGAGGGGCGTCTGAACCCCGCAGGGTAAAAGGAATTATGCAAATGAAGACATTGTAGTGCGATGTTCCTGGAATCGGTTCGAAATACAGCGCAGGTTTACAAATATTTTCCCTCACGAGTTTTACTGGTTCGGTCGCGTTCTGCATACCGTAATATGTCACCAAAGGTTTTCGTGTCCGCCCTATCCCAAGCCCTTGAAATGGTTCACCGTGGGTCCGGGAACGGGGACAGACGGGCACATTTTTGGGTGATTTCTCCTGCAAGGTACCACTGGCCAGAGGGGTGGAATATATAATATTTAAAATTTTCCACCATGTTAGTGGGTTTGTCTCTGTGGCCGTACTGTCTGACCACTGCTTGACCAATGGAAATTTGACCTCTACCGCGGGCCGTGAAACTCGTTCGAGTACACGAACCGTGGTGCTGCGGTTGCTTAACCTTGACTTTATGATTGGTGTGATTGTCGGTTGGGCTGGGAATATATGTTTATGCTATGGAGGTCCCAGCCGGGTCCCGAAGTGGAAGGAAAACACAATGAGAAACAAAACAAAACTAGCTCTAATTTTCATAACTTAGATTCGGTGAGCGGCAAACAACTCTTTGAATGCTGAACGGCTCAAAACAGGGAATACGCTAGATAGCCCACCGGCACATAATTTTTATTAGGAAGTCAATTTGCCGCATCTAACGTTCGGCGTTATTTTATTGGGCGAACCTGCTGGTTTTTTTTTATGAGTTTGTTAATTGAATAGACACCCTTCGGTTTTACCTCGCCGCTAATGTAGTAATAATTTATGCAAATGATTGTGCAAACGTTCTCTTCTCAATGGAAAAGTGTGGTTAACGTCGTGGAAGTATTTTGACCATACAGATACAGCTGCTAAAATATTCCTACCGATCAATTGGCGTTCTGTGCCGAAGTTTGGTTGGCGATTTCTGTTTTTACCCAGCCATACAGCTGAAAGACTCCCAAGCTGCCCTTTTCTTTTGTACTGTCAGTCGCATAATAATAAACGATAACGGGTCTCGGGAGGTGAGATAACCAAATCTGTGGTCCGTTTGACGAGTCTATTGACTTTGGCGGGGCATTGATCGGTGTAGCCGTTGGATGGATCTTCAAGCTAAAGAATATACTGGTGGGGTCAAAAAATTTGCATCTAAAATCATGATAAATCTTTAGCCGAAACATCAACAAGAGAGGTTGCTTGTGTTTCTCGTGAAATATTTCCCCGGCTCCGAAACAAGAGGAAACAGACAAAAAGACAGATGAGCAAACATGCTCTGGCGGGTTGTGGTGAGACGTGCTCTCTGGCAAATTTGTTTTTATCCCAATCTTTTTGAAAGAACTCTTTATTTCAAGGTTCATCTCTAGTTTTGCTTCTTCACCAGCAAAGCTAATGGTCTCTTGCTTACCAACGTTCTTCTATGAAGACGAACTTTACTCTCCGCAGTACTTACCGTACCTGCTCGGTTCAGCTAGTTGCGCACAGTCATTCGCGTTGAATTCATCTAAATTTATTAAAATATCATTAGCCCATTCATCGACGAAAGATTGGCGCTTGGTAGAGCGGGGGACGCGTCTGCTTCGGTTCATTCGCCTGAAAGTCAATGAAAAGAAAGACGAATTGAGACTATTCGGTATCGTGGAAAAGAAGCTTGGCTTGGTATGGTCCGAATCTTTCGGGCATCTTTTCCTGACAAATCCGAGCGTACGCCCCTGCTTGGTTGCAGAGGTTTTGCTGCTGAGTCAATGTCTTCCCGGTCGTCTCGTCTTCCAGTTGGAATGCCTCGGTACTGTAGACGCCATAAAAAGCCCACACATTACCATCGGCCAGGCGGTATTTTCGCTCAACGGTTGAATGATTTTGAAGCGAAAGAAAAAGAAACCCACCGACGAACCCTAACCCATCACTACGGGTAATCAACTTTCGAACTTTAGTGACTTCGTATGCCAACGCCTCACTGAACTCGGCCGGGTATGTTTGACTATTGGTTCGGGTTTTTTTTTTACTTTTCTCTCACCGTACATTTGAAACCGCTTTGGAGCTAGCTTCCGAAATATTCAATCAATGTCTCATTGGGTTGGGGCGGAAGACTCCATCGTGAAGGGCAGTCGTGGCATGACCGAAGACCCTTGGACGAGGAAACCTTGAAAATGCATTCGATTTGTTCGACAAGCCCTACACATTCATCAACCAGGGTGAATGAATTGACTGAGCGCGTCAGTTCTATCGAATGTCCGGCAGGTATGTTGGTATTGTTTTCTTCCGCCACATCGCCACCGGAACGAACGGTTGATTACGAGTAGCCCCGGGAGAGGGTTGAATGATGCGTCGAGATGCGTTCGATGGAATGTTTAGAAGACGTGAATAATACAGAAGGTGTTCAGTCGGTATGATTTTTTCTCACCGTTATGGTGAAAGGAGTATGGAAGCTAATGCCTGTATATAGCGATCAGTATCAGGTGCCGATTTGAGTAATAGTGTGGAAAGTGTTCCTTCACTGGGAGCCCAAAAAATTAGTAAACTGTGATACGTAAATCGACTTAGAGAAGTTGCCTAGCTGAATGAAAGCTATCCATCTTCAAGCCAGTAAATCTCATTTTTCAAATAGCTACAGCAAGCATCTACTAGATTACTCTACCACTCTGTCATCGCGGCTGGATGAGCCGTCGGTTGGCAAATCGTGATTCATTGCATTCAATAATGGCAACGAAAGGCTATACGATTGCAATAGTCGGTTGAATGTCGTCGCGTTGCGCTTATCAAAATTTCATCTGGCAACGGCAGTTTTGTTCGAACGGGACACTAAACTTTCTCCACTGTGTGGTGGTGATGGTGATGCATTTGCTGCTACTATTCCCTGTCCTGACGGCGATGAGCCCTTACCGCTCTGGGTCTGGTGCATCTGTTACCGTTGATGTTTCCGCGGAGCCTAAAAAGCCCAGGTTCTCCCGTTGAGCGAACCGGTTGTTGCTTTAGTTTGCCATTTTAAGACAGAACAACTGAACCGAACGGTGGTGATGGTGGGAGAGAAGTGCCAAGAAGCACCAGACATCAGAAGGACCTGCTATGGTGAACTAAGGAGGGGTGGGCGGAGAACACGAAGTAATAACAGCAGCCAGTTCATGTCCATTCGCGGACTTGTCTCGACGACTGACTCAGAGTGCAACGCCAACTGGCTTGTGAAGCCTGTCGTGCTGTCTGAAAGGTTGGCACTGCTGCTGGGCTAGCCTGCGGAGAGACAAGAGAGGCAAGAACGTGTGCACTGAAGTTGTTTGTACCGGGTCGTAGTGGGGAGCGAGCAGCAAGCAGCTAAGCCTAACGGACGGTACAGCTGAGGTCAGCCAAGCGTGTGTGCAGCTCGATCGGCTGGGAAAAATAAACCAAAAGGGTCTGAAAAGTCAAAGAACATGAGGCAAACATGGTTCTGAGCGGTGTATCGACCGGCGGTTGGCCGCACGGGAGACTAGGCGTAAAATTGCTATGAAATTAAAACCTAAATCACAGCACTATCATCGCCATTTCGTCTCCATCGTTCGGGCTGGAGTTGCATCGTGGCAGCACGTTGTGTCTTCCGTAGGCAGAAAAGAGAAGGTCCCTCTTTGTATGTCTGGTGAGCATCCAGGATGGCCGGACTGTTGTCCGTTTGCTGTGAACGAACGCAACGTTTTGCGGAGGCATAAAAATGAAATCGTGAAGTAAATTAAAGTTGCATGTGCACATAGGAAGATAATGATCCTATTTCCTCTGGTTGCGGCACTGTAAGGTTCTCGGGCCGCGAACGCACGTTGGGCCCAAAACCGCAGTACCGACCGCCACATCTTGGCACATTTTGGCAAGACAAAGAAAAAGGCGTCACTTCATTCGGCTTTCCTCGCTAACAAAGAGCCAAAACGATGGTGTTGGTTCAAATTTCAAACCGCCCGTCGTTACCTTTTGATTTTAGTTGTGCGAAGTTTTTGGGAGGTCGGGCATAGAAAGGCTTCTCCTTAGAATACGGGTTTTTGGCACATTTTGTTCGGCCGAATGTTTGGTAGCGTTCGTGTGAAGGCAGCATACAGCGTCTTCGTACGTTCGTACGGGTTTGCAAGCAGAAAATTGGTGAAGGCATCGCCATTCCTACTGGGCAACATTGTCTGGGCTAGTGGGAAATGATTTATTTACCTACCGGGCGAATGATTGACGCGAGTGATAGTTAAGAAGATGCTGATAATAATGTCCGTGTTCGTGTAACTTTGGACAACTTATCACGATGTGCCGGGTGAAATGGTGCTCGAATGAACGAAACAAGTTCTAAGCTTACCGGAATCAAAATTGTACGCTGGTGTATCGGTTACGAGCTGTCCGAACCGTAGACCGTTAGGATCTTAAGTGAGACGTCATTCTAGACGGTTGGCGTGATGTGCGCATGATGGTTCTTTTGCCAAAACGCCTAACATAAAAGACGCCAGTATTGTTCACCGAGCTAGGTAGGAGGGCGTTTGGTGAATGTAGAGGTTCGTGAATTAATTAGAAACGCTGAAGTCATATCCCATTGTACACGTGTCATGACGTGGAAGATTTGGACTGAGAATGACTGTAGTGTAATGAAGAATCAAGAACAGGCACACGGTAATGATTCGTGTCCATAACAATTTGAATAGACCACAAACAGTACCCCGAGGAAGATTTTCTACTGTCTCCAGCAGTCCTTTTAGACGAAGCAAGTACGCCTATGAATACCCTCCCGGAAGAGCTGTAAGCTGACTTGATTTATGGCACAGTGAATAAATGACGCTATGGCGCCCAACATGGCCAGAGGTAACTGAACTGAAAGGAAAGTAAGCTCAGCGGGTTGCGGCAGAATACAGCTTCCATTGACAATTGCGCTGCGCCCAGTGGACGCGTAGCCAATTTGCGACTCAAACCAGTCCTCAATGAGCAACCCACGCTGTGAAGATTATTGCCTGTCGAGGGTGTATCATCGACGTGAAGCCACTTCATAGGGAAGCCAAAGTGGTCCTAGGTTAGCCGGAGTGGTTTTAACGTGTTGTCTAATGACCTTTTGCAGGCGTTGGTCAGAGATGCATTGCGTTAAATAATGCTACAAAGCTGCTTTAGGTGGAAGTCCTATCAATTGCTCTATAAAGAGAATTATTTATTGTGTATAACTTAAATGTCATTCAAACTCAAACTTCACCTCCAAATGAACTCTCTTCATTATGACAAACATCACAAACGAATGTGTGTGTTTTTGTTGCTCGACAGAATGTCATACGTTATGCAGCGTATTTTCCATTAATAAACAGATCGTCCATCAGCCCATTTGCTTACGAACGATTTTATAGCATCTTCCTCACCTTTGGTCAATACACTCCCAATGGGGGGCCATTTTTGGGACGGTGTTTGTACAACGGACGGCAATCGCTGGGAATGGTGGTGATTTATGAGTAAAATCGAACGGTCATGTATGAAGCCGTCGTACCACGTCGTGCTCATGTGATCCCCATGCGGACTCCCGATCGGAGTAATCTGAAACCCAACGATGTCCATTAATCTTGGTTCCATGTTTGGCGATCGGCTGTACACCTTCGGGTAGCACTATCCGATTGTTTGGCATGTCAGGTGCTGCCGGATCGATCGAGGCCATCCTTCCGCGTTCGGTCATAGCCGGGTGGTACAGGTTAATTTCTCGCTATCTCGAAATGGATTGAAAGTGTCATCGATTTAATTGGCTTTCGAGAGCGATCCACGATACCAGCGTTCCAGGAGTGGATCTCGTTGACACCTACTTCTGGCCGATCTAGCGCATGATTTAGTAGCGGTAGGTAGTGCGCGTGTTTCGGCTGTGGGCCGTATTGTGTGTGAAGTGGTAGCGTAACGTCCAAACAGAAGACGCAAGAATGGCTTTTCTAGCAGCAGGTAGCTAGAAAAGGCGTTGGAGATGGAAATTGGATTGGCAAATATTTAGCTAAATGCCAAACAGACGCTACCGACCCCCATTAACAACCTGCTGCTTCACAACATATACTGTCGGGTGTTACGGGACTTGCGATCTCTCGTTCACGAATCTCGTTTGCACTAGCTAGTACACTGAGCTGCCCATGGCCAAAAAGCGTATCTGGGTGTCTTCTGGTCTTTGGTTCGTCTCGAAACCCCGAACTACTGAGGTAGGTTGAGTGCACTAAGGCGATGGTAGGTGCCCAGCTATCGCCCACAAATTTCCGTTTTAATTGGCCTCCCCGAAAAAAAAAATACAACAAAAACAACAAACAAACAACCCTGACCAACGGTTGCCGTTTCTACGGCCACACATTTGTTTGTCTGCAATGTGCTCGGTATACTCTACCGTGCTGGAGGGTTGTTTTTTTGCAGACCCGACCCCGCTGGGTGTTCATTGAGTAAATCAATATACCAAGAGCTTACCTGCGCACAAACACACATGAACACGGGGCGCACGCTGGGGCTGTGCCAGTTCTCAATTTCAAAATGAGGGTTTGTTTGGGCGCACTGTTTGCTGAAGAGTCCCCACGGACTTTAGCGAGTCAGTGCTCGAGACGAAGTAGTACGCGCGAGCGATGTGGTACTGGATCTAACTGTTTGCTGTCCATCCACGCAATACTTCCTCCGGACAACAACGTATCTGCAAACGTATCGGTGTGCACACAGATCTTGCGTCGAATGCTGGACCGTGGGGACCGTCGTGTTCTCTGCGCAGGAAGTTACCAAGACGGATAGGGTGTTTCCGTTCCGTTTATGTGCGTTTTACGTATCGCTTTCCTACGCGTCCCTCCGTACGATCGAACGGTTCGAACTGGTGTCTGCGTGGTCCATTCAGTTCATCGATATTGGGCCCAGACTGGGCCGATTCCGTGTAGTACTGTGCGACTTTCATTCATAAAAGTTTACTACCGACGAGTTGGCGGTAGTGTACAGCGAACGAACCTGCTGGGTCTTACCTTATGCAGCGAGGGCTCGTGCGAGGGGGGACGGAACATCGACAGTCTTACGCGAACTTCGCCCGCGCATGGCCTCGAATTCGGAAATCAAATAAAGCGCTGAAGCGATCTGCCCGCCAGTGGACAGTTGTTTGTTGCGGTGGGCAAAACGCAACCCATATCGTCACCGCACACGCCTGGTGCAGGAGCGTGCCGGTGCAAAATCGCGTACAATTTATGCATCCGATTCGTGTCCCGCGAACAAAACCGATCGCCCATTTGGCAAGCAAGCCAATATTATCCCGCTCGCTGCGCTGGCATACAAGCCGGCCAATGCCATTGAAGAGGCGTCATGTGTGGAGCCGAGGAACTCGTTCACTTCGTGACGAATACCGGATAGGTGGGTGGCCGATCCGTGCCGATGTACGATTTTTGCGGTTTGCGGAGTTTTTTTTTTATGATGCGGGATAATATACTTTTTTTTGTACCCAATTCACTCGCGAGCTGATGCCCACCAATCGAAGGAAAGGTATGCATTCTCCTAGACGTGCAGATGACGCGCATCGGTTGGCCTCGATCGGTTGTTGCGCGTGGTCACAGTTTCGTGGCAGATCGGTGTTTTGCGTATTGGGGTGACGCATCGCAAGAAAGTGCGGCGATTGTGCAATCCGGATGGAGATTTGCGTGGTGCACACGCAAAATCCCCATCAGCCCACTTTGTTCGCTGTTCATTTTTTTGTTGGTCTCCGGACCGGATGTCGTCCATATGGCCCTGTCTGCCAAATGGGTCGGTTTATTGTTGGATCGATCTTTATGACCAGATTTGGCGATGCTTAGTGATGCTGTTAAGGATCGCTGATTGACAATATGATCGTGTTGATTAATGAACTTTACTTGCGAATCTTCCCTGTGCGTGCAAGAAGATGCGTATAAATGAAGATTTATGCTCATTACTTGCTGTTGCTTGCTTCTTGCCATGCAGTCGTGATGGAACGGTTGTACGTACTAATAGCTGCACATTATTCGTTTCTTCGTATGCTGGGTAGATTTGCTATTTCCAGCATTGCAATAAGCCAGAAAAATACAACTAGCTGCATCGTGTCGTGCCTAATAGGAAACGATTTTAAAAATTATGTTTGTATGAATGGCCTTAGTGAACCGACAGCCTTCAGGTGGCGTTGTACAAAAGTTTCATGGGAGATGATGTACATGGTTTAACCGATCGTTACATTAAGATAACCACAGCTAAGGATACGCTTCATTTAATGAAGCTATCGGTAAAACTTTACCCATTACACGATATTACTTTCCAGGTGTACCGGAAAGCGTTAAAACGAGAGTGCAGTGCCGTGCCTTGCACTCACGACCAGTACTACAAAAACTACTGTGCTCTGAGGTTCCATCACCCGCCGTTCGGCTGGGTGGGTTTACCATTTTATGTCTTAATCGGTTGCACGGTTGCTAAATAAAATATCACAATTAAAAACGAACCATCGTCCGGTTTTGGTTGGTGTTTATGGGCCCTGCATTAACTGTGGCATTCGCAGATATGCCTTTACATTCGGTATTCACCACAGCTTTGCAACTCGTACGAGAGAGTGGTTAAGCATTTTATGGCTTACACCTACGCTACGTGCTCCCAATGGTTTGTGAATTTATTATGGATAGCGTGTTTATGGTACTTTTCACTAAAAGGAAATCCTCGCAAGGATGTTGGCCTTGGGAGCAGTTTTTGCGGGTAAGACACGGATTGGAGAGAACAAGCGACACACGCGCAGATCAATCGACAGCAAAACAGGGGAAGGTTAAAGTGATTTGCTTCCTATAAATATGAATGAATGCATACGTAGCTAAAAGAGCAATTTTATTGGCAGTATTCTAAAAACTGTTTAGTCATCCATCCAACAATTCTTGACAAGAACAAACATTTGTTATGAATATCATTTTGTTGTGTGTTGTGCAACACGGAAATGAAAATACACAAGAGATATGTTTCCGTCATAAAAGTAGCTATTGTAAGGCTCTGTTTGTATTAACGGATAATTAAAGTTGAATTAGCATAATTTGTTTCTCCTTCAAATGCTCCTGATCGTATAAATTCGTACAGTAACACTTATGCACTGGAGAGGCTCGGTGGCTGAGAAGATAGCGGCGTCGGTCTTCTGCATACGGCAGAGTACCAAGAGCTCGAATCTTATTCGGATCCATTTCCCTGCAATCCAAGTCACGGAAGGCAGAAATATGGCAAGTCTCGTTTCAGCTCATAGTAGAATTAGAAGAAGAACACTTATGCAACTTGACCTAAAAATACTTCAAAATCTAAAGGATTCGGTAATTAGAGGAATAACTTCCTTTTTTGGAGAACTATGTCCACATTATGAAACGCGCTTGTTAACATAGCTCATTTTGCTGCAAGCTTCTTACTCTTACCTCTCTCGTTGACCTATCGTCGATCATCGCGTAGTTCATCGCGTTATGCTAAAGATGAAAATGGTTGATGATGATGTGACGGAGTGCCGATAGTCCAGCCGATCTACAACGCAATGCCTTTAGGGGGCATCCGTCTCATCCGGAGGCTGTAGTCGAGAACGGTCAAAGATCAATCACGTCACTCAGTCTGCGCGCTGCAATCATGGCGCTGTTGAAAGAGTCCTTAACGACTCAGGTACCCAAACAACCCCAATTCAACCTACCTGCTGCCTGTCTGCCCGACCACGAGGAACCTTTCGTGAGATACATTTGCTTCGTTGCACCCTCGGCTTTAGTGATGGTGCTATTGCTGCTGCAGGAGGTCACGTTCGGCTGTTTTTTTTTAAACAATTCCCAAACGGTGCCTACCGGCAGCAAAACCTGCGATCGTGTAATCTATCAATCGCGAACTCGTTTGGAAGTTGCGCGATGGAAGCGCTCCCCAAAGCTCCAGCTCCAACCAACATGGCCACCATTAAGGTTAATTAGAAAATAAACACATCGGCAAAACGATCGATTTTGCTGTAGTGGCATTGGTTGGCAGACGGCTGTTGTGTGTGCTACCTGTTTAGCTACCCATTCACGAGAGGGGTTGCAACTTTTGTAAACTAATTTCCGCTCCAAAACTCATTCCAAGCGAATTGTCTCTCCCGGACCGAACTGGTGGGATCTTATCGTGTAGCGGCCAGCGAAGGGTAGACGATAATTTCCCGTAGAAGCGATCGGTTTGCTTGCACGGTAGAGGGTTTCCATCCATGCAGCTACCGCACCTTACTGTGACAGGTTGGAAATTAACTGCATCTCTTACGTAAACCCTCACGACGTGGACCGTTTGGGTGTTTGGGAAGGAGCAGTATGAACGGCGATGTGATGCCAGGGCGTCTGGTAGTGTCTGGGTCTGCCATGGCACTTGCTTGCGCCGGTAGCTATGAATTGATTAAACTTCCTCCCGTTTATAATCTGACCACGGTGACAGTGTGTTGTGTTGGTGGGCAGTCGCTCAAAAGAATGTTGATTTGGCTCACTTATCGCTGCTGTTTGAAGCAGGAAAATTAGTTGCTTTTGTGTGACACACGACGGTTAGTGATAAGCGGCGAAAACAGTGTCTGGGACTGGGTGCATAAAGTGACAAAAAAAAGGAATTAACAAACAAACAAATGCAGCAAACGGCACTTCAGTTTTTCGACCGCGCTTCTGTTTGAATGCTGCAAAGGTTATCAGTTTTTTTGGGTGATCATTTCTTTTCTATTATTTTTAAACGGACAGAGCAGTTTTTCTTATTTCCAACGGTTTTTGTGTCGAATTAAAATTTGTGTACAAAGTACGCCAATGTTTGTTGGAAGGGTTGTTAATTTTTTTTTTGAATGACCCTGAAAACTGGAACCGAGTGTCTATCTGCTTGGGTGTTGGTGATGTTGATTTTGCTGGCAGTCGTGCGTCTGCCGTGGCAGTAAGCTTCAAAAAACACCGACAAAATGAATAACAAATCAACGAAACAAATAGATAGAGAAACGGATGGCAAACCTTGAGGTTTGTTATTGAAAGTACCAAAACTTACCGCAAGGAGAGTTATGAATCGAGAAGTTTGCATTATCAAAACTATGGTTATTTGTCAATGTTGAAAAAACTAAACCAAATAGTCTCACAAGCAAATCTTTAAATGAAGTTCGTTGTCCATAAATATAAAAACTTGCTGGCATTCAATGTCTCAATCGAATGAGCTTCCTAACCGGATTAAGCAATTTGCTCTTGAAGTAGAAGATTCGAGTAAAAGTCTTGTTTCATATTTCTCATTCACTCCCTCTGGGGAAGTTCTTGCTCATGATTGCTTGCATGCACCAAGATCTTCAATCCATTGTTTTTTGTAACTGTTGGGCGATCTTGCAGCTGCATTGTGTTGTTTAATCTGATGAAATGAAGACATTATGGTAGTTATCGCAACGCGCATGTATATTGTTCGTAACATGTACCGTTTTCCTCTTCTGGAAATTCTAAAGGACGGTTTCGCATGAAACATTTCCTGAGATAGTTAAAGTAACAAATGCCAAAAAATATATCTAGCCCTTTTACGATCTATCCAACATGTCGAAACTTGTTGGGGATTTCTGTTCCCAAACGAATTCCGCGTGTTGCTCAATTCTAGTGGACAGTCGACCATATCTATTCCTTTACAGATTCCTCCGTTCTCATTTTTCTTGTTACATTCGTATGTTGGTATGTCGCTCGAAATGTTATTTTTTGTTACTTCCATTGATGTCTGGTCTTGCTCGAACTGCTGAGAAACTGTTTGCACAAATTCTTACCATCGTACCGGGGCTGGGCCATTGACAGGAAAACATGTGTTTTGCAAATGTCTCCTAGCAAAGCACACTCACAAAAATGCAACCCGTCATCGGCATGGGACCCCGGCCATTGGAGACAAACGATGAAACAAAACAGAGACAAACTAGAGATAAATTCCTGTATCCAATGTTTGATGATTCATTGCTACGGCTGGACGGAAGTCGTGGTGGGGGGACACAGCTTCTGGGTTTTGAATTCTGGTTTGCTATTTATCATCAATTTATTAGTACGTTTGTTGTCCGGTTTCGGAACGACATGCTAAAAATAGCGCCGTTCGTTTGATCGATTCGGGGAGCAGGAAGTTTCGTAAGACAGTTCCAAATCGACCGTGTGTCATCAAACAAAAACTATGTCCAGTTTCACTTAGCAATCTTTTTGAAGTGGCCGATCAGCAGGTATGTCAAGTTCCACCGATCTTTGTATGATCGTTTAGCTTTCGTTCGAAAACAGAAAAAAACACACATCTCAGCTGTGATTGCTACGGGTGCATCTGCGCTACCCAAAAACCGAACGAACCGCTTTCGAAGGAAGCCAGGCGGCACAATAGAGTTTGCAAAACTAAGAATTTGCACATTCCATCGGCATCTCTTGCATTCTCATTTTTAATGATCCTGGCTGGTCGATTTTGCTGCCGGTCACCAGAATCCGTTGCCCGATCGCGGAAATGCACACGTAAAGAATGGACAGAAAGAGAGAACGAGGAAGAGAGTGCAATGTTTGGGATGATTTCTTTTTATTCCCACGATCCATCCAAATTTCGCCGTTCACCACGCTACGGTGGAACATGTGAAATCCGTTCGCGATGCAACCAAAACCAAAAAATAACCATGTTTTTAGTCGAGCAAGGAAGATTATGCGCTACGTGTGTTGTGTGTGGTGTGCTTCCATCGCATTAAGAGATTTCAAGCCTTTGGGTTGTGTTTTTTTTTTCGGAGGAAAATCTTTTATGTCGTTGTTTTATATGGCCATAATGGTTGGTTCTTCCCAGCCACGATCCTGCCAACCTGGAGTTCTTGGTCGGTTGATTCAAAATTCCTTCGCTATACGATTTCGTTGTCTTCATTGCTGCAGCACCGAAAGGGCTCCTGCAGTAGTTTGCTATCCACCAGCATTAAGTGTGAGACGACTCCTGATGTTGTTTTCTACTCCTTTTATTGCGCTTGTCCGCTTCATGGTGTGTTTCTGTTTCGGCCAAAAGCGCATCCATATGTTGACCGTGCGCTTTACATGCTTGTGGCCTTTTGCTCCTTCTTCCGCTGAAGAGGAAGTTTTCTTCTGCATCGATCGATTCGAGCTGCGTCAGTGTCGATTTATTGCAAAAAACGTTTTTTGACTGCATGTTGTGACGTTTTGGGCGATGTGTAAGTTTAATGGACGCAATCCTTCCTTTCGATTGGGGAGGTTCGTCGCTTAACGTATACATGGTGGTGTTTCAGTCGGTGAAACTGTACAGAACTCTCGGCTAAAACAAAGGAGTGGAGTGCGTCGTTAGGATCGTTGTTCATCCGTTCGTAAACGCAACGAGCGACGAATGAATTTTGATGGACGAAGTTAACTTAAGGGGTGGGAAGCGAGAGCTTTAAAAAAAAAGTAAAAGTGGTCGTTCGGAAGCGATAGGGTGCTCCCGTAGGGAGAGGAAATCATTATGTGATGGGAATAAAAGGTTGTGGAACATTACACTAACGCTTGTTTTTTTTGTTTGTTCGTTTTAGGTAAGTGTCTTTCCATCCGACGTGATAATGTATGATATTCAAGTGGACAACTCTTCCAAACCATCCGGGACGATAGTTGGTGGTAATGGTGAGTCTTCAAATTCTTTCCCCACCGTATGCCTGCTGGCCGATTTATATCATTATGCTATTGTGGTGCGGCATCTTTATTGCTGTAAGTGGGGCTTAATTGCGCGCGGTTGAAGCATTAAAGTAATTATAAACCACCTTAGAGGCTTTCCCCGCCGTACGGTTCGTTTCGATGACATGACAAATATTTCAATGCTCGATCCTTCCAGTGTGTGGTACTGCTGCAGGGGACCCCGATGAAATCGACAAACATTGTTGTTTGTTTAGGAAGGGTTAGGAAGGATTGCTTCTGTACACTGCATTACCGATACAGTGGTCGGCGATCGTGATGAGCTGGTAACGATTGTGTTGTGATCATCGCTCGTGGGGTGAGGGAAAGATTTTCCTTCCAATTATTGTTCAATTGCACCATTTACGGCGACGTACAGCATAAATTCAGTAGCCAAAAGGGTTAATAGATGGAGCGTTATCAGTGCTTACGAGGTAGATAATGGCCAGGAGGATAATCCGGCTCGGTTTTTACGTCTCGTTGTGTCTAGCTGATTGTTCTTCGCTTCGAGCGAAACATGAAATCAATTTCATACACATTGCCATTATGCTTGCATTACCATTCCAGCACGTACACAGTGTTTGCGGTTCTGTTGATACTGAATTCTTGCCAGCAGAGAAATATTCTTCCATCAACATAATAAATCCCCTGACTCCTCGGGGTTTTGACCATAGCGAACGCTTTAATGCCTACACACTGCTTTCGGCGGCTGTATGCTAGAACACTTTGGCTAGCAACATAATGGCCACGAGACGACGGGGTACGATGATTAGCAAAGAAAACACAAGAACATGGTCGGTGGTTCTGGTACGGGGATAAATGCTCGGTTCGGTGATTGCGCCCGGCTGGCTCGTACACGGGCGTTAGCCGTTGCAATCCTTGGGAACGCGTTCCAGCGGGGCCTGGCAGGATCAAAACGGAGGTTGAAAAACATAAAACACAAACGACTTAACCTAACCATTAACGTTACAGGGCAAAGGGGAGGGGAATTGTGCTGGAGACAGTGCGATGTAAAACCGCACCAAACCGTACCGTATAAGGTAACCGTGTGCAGGCAGTAGTACGTTTTTTTTTCCGTGGCTAAGAGGGACGAGTGGAATGGATAGACGAACAGAAACAAAAAACTGGGAACATAACTTCATGAATACCTCCGGTATCTGCAACTCGCACCGCATGTAAACGAGGGTAAATAAAGTGGATAGGATTTATATCGTTCGAGATTAGAGATAATACGTTTATATTTCAGCGGCACCGCGGTCACTTTGGTCTATTGCTTTGGCACAGCGCGATCCCGATTCCGTTGGTGTCTGTTGGAGGTTTACAGGAAGGCGAACAAGGAAGAACAAGATTCTCAGCTAGAACTATCAGCATCTCGACTTGCCTTAGCATCCTTTCCCACAAAGGGGGCTTGTGAAATGGTTGCGTTGATAGTGCAACCGAGGGTATCATGTGATTTGTTCATTTAGTTCTGTTTTTCTTCTTCATCCTCCTTCGGGGTTATATGGCCAGTTGAAGCGTTGATATGCAGTAGGTTGCCTCAGTTATTAAAACATTATTTATTTGTTTTTAAAATAGCAATAAGAGATGGTGCTGAAGCGCTCATGGCAGAGAGAAGAGTAACGAGTTATCTGGATGGTGTGTAATGATGAGCTCGATCTTGATAGAGGATGCAACCTTAGAGTGTTGATAGAAATGGACAATGAATGGTTGAAGGGAGTTGCTGCATCTCGGTATGAATGTAGATTCTTTGCACGCGAAGATTGCACAGAGCGATGCACAATAAAATTTACGACGTGTCAAAAGGTTGCATTGTTTTGTTTGAAGTAAATCAACACTGAATGTTGTTTACGTCCGTATGGGTTTATTCAAACGTGTTTGCACTGATCATTTTTTGTTCATTTAAATGGGTTCGTGCGTTAATGCAGATGTTTTTTTTTCAAAATAATTGATTTAATTAAGGACAAATTAGCCATTTTTATAAATTTCCATAGAAGGATTATAAAATCCCAACCAAAAGCTGGCAGTGTGTTAAATCGTAACTTCGTGTCGCTAGAGACACCATCACCGGTGACAGGTTGTTACTTCACGAAGGCATTCTAGCTCGAGGCAATAAGAGTTATTCACTTGGAAGGCAACTAAGGCAAACGATGAAGTAGCACGATTAGAGGAGAAATTATTAAAGAACCCAACGTAGAGGTGCCCTTTCTCCGTACCGGTTTACGATCCTCTCTCTGTCTGCTTTTCGGGAATGCCGCGAAGGCTCTTTTCTACATGGAAATAACCGACAGGTCTTATAGATAGATACTATAGCGAAGTGAAAAAGTTACCGCCTTACCGACACGGGTTCCAGTTTTCCAAATGCCTGGTGACACCCGTCTGTCGGCACACAAACATTTGGAACAAATATAAACAATCACAAGCATTCTGGAGGGAAGTTCTATCTGCCGGATGCGCTCCCTGGTCCCGTGACACGTAACCTGTCCATCGTTTTGGGTACATGGTAGGTAGGTAGTTTATGTGTTTTCTACCGCGACCCTGAAGCCGACGAAGCGCGTTTCCAGTTTAGATAAGAACGCGACCGGTTAATGTGTTGCAGCTCATGAAAACAGAAATGGGTCTGCTGATAAGATAGAACAACACTGTTTGGGTGTAGTTTGACAAGAAGGGTTTTAAAAGGGTTAGCGATGGAGGATAGGAAAATGAAGAATTTAATTTAATTGTAGTTTCTTTCGGTGTTCATTTAATGAGATTTGATATGTTAAATGGTTAGTGAATTGTAGATTAAATTGCCAGGTAGAGAATCTTTTTTATTTTATTTAAAAATTTTAATTTCATCTCTTCATAAGGTCGACCATTTCTTGTCACTCTACGACTGACTGTTGAGATCATTTTGCATATCTTCCCAAGCGAATGTTCCATAAACAGAAGATATGGCGATATTTGTATCTTAAACACTTGGAACTGTTGTTTTGATAGTGTCCCAAAGACCCGAGCGATAATCTATCAGAGTGCATGTTCAGCACAAAAATGCATATATTGTTCCTTATCTACGAACCAATCCATAAGTTTTTGCACTCAAGCGAACTAGAGCAGTAAAACACGAACGAACTAGCAAAGGTGTGTTAGCTACAAAATAGGAAACTTGTACCACGCCATCGGTTGTTTATTTCACGGTTTACAATCGGCTTCGGTTTCATGGTTTTGCAAAAGCGACCACGAGCTTTGTATCGATAAGTTGCGATCATATATATGATGAAGTTTGTTTTTTTTGCAATGGACTGATTATCATTTTTTATAACTTGTTCATAGCTACACCATAAAAGCGAGAAAAACAGCGCATTTAACGCCCATTAAAATGAAGGTATTAGGAGGGAAGAGACATTTTTTACCTTGACGAAATATCAACCCTCTTGGCAGGATCAATCAAATGCCCGCCTCTTCATACATCGCTTAATGTTTGAATTCTTTGGGTGAATGAAAAGTGAGTACAGCTTTTGCATAAAACACACACACACACACACCGGGATCTGTGTTTGTGTGTCCTTCGCAGTTGAAAATGTCAAAATCGTTTAACGAACGAAGGGGCGCTTCGCTGAAGCGCAATGTTGTCTGCACCGCTATCCGTGCGATCGGCAGCGCCTCTTGAATCTTTGCGATCTCATCTTCACTGCTTTGCCAAATTTAACCGACTGCCGGACGGGGCTGCTCGATCAATGTCCAACTGTTCGTGTGGCCTGGACGATGATCAGTGTTTCTAGTGCTGATTCACCACCATCTTTCATCCCGCTGGGCAGATGGCTCAATATCTCGCGGGAACAGTATGGAAGAGGGGGAAGTCGGTACAAGTGAGAAACATGCCCGTACCGGACAACATTGGTTTGGTTTGCGAAATCAAGAATTGGCTCGAGATGTTCGCGATAGAAATCGGGTATGTTGTGATGGTTATCAGTGTCGGCGATGGTGACACAAGTTTTGTGTGGTTGCGCGAGGCCACAACACCAACATTATGCGAATCTCGAACGAACTGTGTATGCTGACGGGAGCACACCGAGCCATTGCACAACGCTCCTGGGCCACTGGTTTCGTGTTCGCACGAAGGTACCGAAGGTAAGATGAGGTCAAACAGATATTACCGACCGCGCTACCCTGGTGTAGTATGCGCAAAATAGTAAACTTTCGCACGAAACCAAAACAAGACCGCACGGTATGTGCGTTGGGTAGAGTGGACGGTTTGAAAACGTAATCGTGTCTATCTTGTGATAAACGAACGAAGGCCATAGAGTGTGACAATCGGACCGATTCAAACGTTACGCGACAGGCGTTGTTGATCATCAAATAGAATATCTACAATGTTTGGCGTGTTGTTGATTTTTTTGTCCCCTTTATTCTATTACCACCTTTCTTCGCGAAGCTGCGAAGATGTTAGACGGCGTGAACTGACGACATTGGAGTTCATTGTCAGCTACCGTCAACGGGGAGGTACGTGTGTGTTTTTGCTTAGCATCACAACTGGAAGCCATCTTCAGGATCAACGCTACAACATAAGTCAGAGTTGACCAAATGTTACGTATGATCTGCAGAGAGATTTGCATGAATAGATTATGCCGTTGGGTTCGCAATCTTCGGTGGAAATCGCAAAAGTCCGTTGAGAGGTTGTAACCTTAGCCATTGGGATACCGTGCAGAACGATAAATTCACCAACCGGAATGGTTGGTTCTCCATAGTGGTGCTAAGATATTTTTCATTAAGCCAGTATTCATTAGGGTTGCCACAAGTAATGAAAGAGAGGTTCGAGCTAACAAAACATTTGTAGGGTATATATTTTGCTTTTGCAGACGTGACATAGTTTTGGTGCATGTCTTTGAACATGCAAATGTAATGTATCCTGACACCTTGAAGCTTACTGCTAAATCATACTTAATTGCAGCCTGTGTGCGGATCCGGTGGAGCTTCAAGATACCTTCACCTCGGGTACCACTGTCATCGTTGATCTGATGAATCACGCTCATCTAGTTAGAGTGCCATACAGCACCGTTAATTTGAATCCTGCTAAGTAGATTTCGTTTTGCACTTTAAGTTTCTTCAGCCACACGTCGCCTAAGCCCTGCATGTCTCGATTTCGTTCACGAGTACCGTCACACGTTTCTAATGGACTTGCATCAGCTTAGCGTACCGATCGCGGGCCAGGAGGATTATGCTAATTATTCGGCAGGTCGGTGAGGTGTTTTTGCGTGCCGTTTGACATAAATTGACGATTGTGCAGCTGTAGCTGTACACAGGTTCGCGTTTCGGCTGCGGTTTGGAAAGGTTCACGGTCCTGTAGCCTGTCCGGTGAGTCGAGTCGGCGTCTGCTCTCGCGGTGGCTCTAGACCATTTATGGTCATGGTCCGTCGTTTCATGGGCTCCCTTCCATGCGTTGTTTCCTTGGAAACTGGTGGCGGGTGCCATTGCATACGGTTTCTCTGCCCGATCTGGAGCTCCAGATGGATATTGCGTCTGTCTGTGCGTAGCACTTAATTTATAGCCATAATGTGCCCTTTTTCTTCTTTGATAAATCATGACCGTGGTAGGGTGTGCGTTTTGTCGGCACACGATCGCAAGGTGGGGTTGCCGATTAGAGTACGATTGTGGACGAGATCTTGCGCTATCGGCGCGAAATGCTGGTTTACGATTCGTGTCGCTAATCTGATCAAATGACACCCTGAATCGGCGGATGTCCTTGGCGCGCATTGCTGTACAACCAATTCGTTGTGGTCTAGCACGTCAGAGAATTTGGCAGTTGTACTGAGCGAACAAACAAACAAAAAAAAAAGTCCCGCTTTACATACTTCATCGTTTTGCGACGCACGACTCTAGGCCTGTTACTCAATGCAAAAAGGGTCCGATTTGCATCGCCCTAAGAAAGCCAAACACTCCTTGCGCATAGGAAATGTATGCCATTTCGTGTACAATAGATCAAAGATTTACATTTCGTTAGTTGGTTGCTTACAACTTTTACTTCGATTGTACTTGTGCCTAGTGTCCAAACGGTGGTGACAAATCCCTGTCGACAAGTAGAGAAATATTGTACGCGAAAACAGGTAGGATTATTCATTCCCTTCGGCTCACAAAGCACCCCGTACCGTTGGGGGAACACTAATCGTTTGAGTAATGTTTTGACTGCTATCCATCAGTGCCGCTAATGGGTTTGATAGATTTCTTCACTGCACCGAGACAGCGCTTTGACGTTGGGGTGCCTAAGCTCAGCTTTGTTGTCCGGTATTTCACATCATTTCACTTTAAATCCTTCCAAAGCGTTAAAATCCTCATTAATAGAGGCGCATTATGTTGCTGGTAGCGCACGTTACGTGTTTGATCCTTTTAAGCTTACCCGGCCGGTACCCACCACGTCTTCACACGCGTCACTGAGCCCTCGAAATTGGTTCGCAAGCGAATTCTTCCCAGCTACGAATACGATATCCGTTTCGAATGGTTGGCAAAGCTGAAGCAAAACGTTGTTGCACGTGCCGCGCCTGGAGCATATTAGCTTTAATTGGATTGGAATGACGATTATTAGGCAGTAGTGCAGTACCGTGCCGTGACAACGGTAACCCCAGGCAAGAGACCCGGGACCTGTCCCCAGCGGAAAGCTTGCACTGGAGCAAAGTCCAGCAGGTAAAGTGACTGTTAGAGGTTCAGTCGGTTGCACACACACACACACCCGAGAAAAGTGTATGCAAAACAGCCCAATGCAGCATGGTTCGGGAGGGTTGGGAAACTTGTTTTACACTGATTACTGAACAATCCGGTGGTCTGAATGAAAGCTGACTTCTGGCTCAAGCAGCAAGCAAACGGTTGCTCTCCGTTGTGTGAGGGTATGCGCGTAAGCTGCCAGTAGTTATAGTTTGGCATGGACGCGCCCCAGGTATAGCTAGTGCACCGTGTGTAGAAATAGATGAAACATGTATATACGTAAAAAAAACATGTTAATTATATACGGCTACCGTCACATGGCGGTCGTGAAGTAGATTGACGTACACGTATCACCCGCGTATGATAAGTTCCTCGTATCCCCCGTCCCGACCATGCATATCCTTGGATATGCAAAGCAACGATCCGCTGAGTAGAAGTGATGGAGTAAAATTTATGCCAGCGTAGGGCAGGGTCTCTGCTACCTGGTGGAATGTTTAAGTGGGAACCGCGTGCAAACTACCAGTCCCCGTGAAGCATAGTTGATGTTTTGAGTGAAGTTTATGCGCTCCTGCCGTGCTGGATGACGGGTCGACTGGAGGTCGCCCCACAAAGCGGTGATAGATACTAGATTATCGGGCAGACAGACAATTGGAAGAGGGGGGGAAAAACACCCCGCAGCCCGGTAGCTACGAACGAATGGGAGATGAGAGCATCTGACCAAATGATAATAACATTAAAAGGAGCTTGTCATGAATATTTGATTGTTAATTTATGCTGCCCTCATGGACGTTTGCGAGTGGTTTAGCTAATGGTGTGTTTTATTGTAAATTGAAAGGGCTTTTGATTGTTGTGATAGTAGTGAAACCTTTTCTTGTTGTTTTGTGTTTGTTAGCTCAAAGTTTGGAGCCGAAAGAATGGCATGATGACGTAAAGTGTGATCACATTAATTTAGTTTGGAAGTCTGATGATCATCATATCAGAAGATTGAAGATTCTTAGATCACTTTTGAAGAATTTAGTTTTTTTAGGCTGCTGGGAATTGGAGATTTCAACCTAGAAAATGATTGATATTGAATCAGGCAATACATGTGCAACAATAAAAACCAGGAACCATAATAATGTTCCAGTATTATCAGTGCCAAACCAACCATGTGCACACCAATATAGCGCACAACGTAAACAGAACGATCCCTACGTTAGCAAAGTGCTAAAACATGTCGATAACGTTGATGGCGTCTACATCACCTGCTGCAAATAAACACAACAGTCTGGAGCAGATAGTGAGCGTTCATGTTATGGAAGATACCTCCCAACTGACGCAAAGCTTTTACCACGAAAGCGATAAATGATTCAGTTTTAAAAACTTTGCACCACTTTCGCTGCTTCGTAAACGATAGAAAGTGGATTTTTTTAAAGCGCACCATGATTCCCTGAGTTTTATGTGCGGAAATTAGTCCGACGTGTGGTACATACTCTCCCACGTACAAATTGGACAATTTATCCTCGGAACACCACACGCTGACTATGTGGCTGTATGCTACAATTTTGTGGAACCCGTCCACGATCTCAATCGTCCATAAAAGCAAATATTGCTCAATTACGTCAAGCGAAAGAGCGAACCAGCTCGCGAATGAGGCTGGGAATTCGGGAGTCAAAGCAGAGATTTCTCGACCACAATCCGGTAATTTAATGGCACTCGATGCGAGGGTGAGTAAATTCTGCGTCCGAAAGCAGCGTTGCAGTGGCGAATGAAATTCCCTACTTTATGGTGACTATTAGTCGGATCGATTGGTTGGCCATCGAATGAAATTTTCGGTGCGGCCTGTGTAGCGGTGAACATTGTTTACCCAGCCGAAACCATGACAGAGCACCAGAGCGTACTTTTAGCTCATTTTTGACCCGATCACCAAAGTGCTGCAGTTTCCCCTGCTTCCATAGCCCATTTCAATTTGATGCTCAATTTATCCGCGGTATTTATTTATTGTACTCCATTACCCGCCAAATATGCACGATCGCTCAGTCCCAGTTCGTACGTTCCCGAAATGGATTTGGTTCAATCTTTTGGCGCAGCGCAGTACGCGGGCGCAATCGGCTTTATTATATACGAGAATATGGACACATTGACATTGGGTTTCGAGAGGAGGCCTCTGTGACAACCCTCTGTCGCTGGTGGTAGGAGAATTTCTGTTATTATTTTGCGTTTATGCAAAATGTTGCTTTGCGAGCTTTTAGTGCATTGGGTTAGTGAAAGGAATTCGTGTCTAGACGGTCTAAACTGTCACATATCTGAAGATATCTGAAGGCGAATATTGGATGAGTCTCTTTAGGAAGGAGCGAAAGGAAGATACGACTTAACGTGCAGTAAATTTACTAACATGCTTCTCCATTGTGGAAGCATAAAGTCATTCAGAAAATGGTTCACTATCTTGAAATGTACTCCGACTCCATTATGTCATTAAGCGAGTATTAACGAATACGCCATTTTATTGGTAAGATCGAGACATTAAGATTTGTCGTGTTTTTAAATATTTAATCCGTAGTATGTTATTGACATGGTAACAACGGCTTCGTTTACAAAACTGTAAAATGCATCACGAAGGTTAAGTGTTTGTAAAATGTCATCAACCAACTCAAAGACTAGTGAGTCTTTACCTGCACGCTTACATCATGAGTACAGTTGACATAGGCCTAACCCAACCAATATTTATTTGGGTTAGCCTATCTCGAGTCTCGAGACTCTCGGGTCTCGGTTGGTATGGAACCAACGCTCGGACCAATGTTTATAAACATATTGTTGAAGAGCAAAAAAACAACTGCAAAGGCCGAGGACAAAATTATTAACATATTGATAATTGGTACCGGTACAGGTATACTAACCGATTGTTATTTGTTTAAATGGTGCATTGATGCGGTAGATTTCTAGGTTCTTTTCCTTTTGCATGACACCATTGTATCGTTTCAATAAGCCGCTTAAATCCAATTCATTGTAACACTCGCTTTTAGTTCTATTTGAATGGATTCGGTTGTTTGACCAGTTTGTTTATCGAATTGCCAAACCTGCTCCACACTACACGGTAGGTGCAGGTGGCATTGCCCCCACTATGAGCAGGTTGGTTTTGCCGTTCTGAATCGAACCGGGTCGCCTCAATGATGCTGTCTGTTGGCAGGAATTCGATTGTCTGTTAAACGGGACCCGTGCGCAGGAACTATTTGTACGCCGTCAGACTGTAACTGATGATGTAACGGTCCGTTGCTTTACTGCACGGTACAGATCATTGAGGTGATGTCAATGCAAAGTACACGCTACAGTTACGGAGATATTGAACGTTTAAGAAAGCACGCTACTCGCACTGGTTTGATATTGTTGCAGGCCACTGCAAGTGGAACCATAGAACCGGAGTCATCGGGGAATTACATGGCTAAGCTTTCTTGGTTTATATTTTAAACTGCAAATTCAAACATTGCATTGACGCAGTTTGATAAGTCTCTCTGCGATGAAATATGATGCCAATGCTCCTGGATGCGCAGAGGATCTTCTATCTTTACTGGTTTTGGTAAGAGTATCCCAAGATCAAGTACCGTTTTTTTCTGCTCTATTCTGCCATATCGGAACTGTACACGTTTGCTAGGAAGTGTTGAGTTTGTCTTTGCATCGTCTCGGTACCGTTTCGGATAAAGAAAGGTAGTCAGCACACCACCTGGAGCACATGAAAGGTGACCGCATCGGTCGGATGGGGTCGACTGTTTTTTTTTGCACGGCTCGAGCTACTTGATCATTCATCAACATCGTTGGCCCATAAATCATGCTGTTCGTTTAAGCAGAGAGCTTGCAAAAGTAGCCGACCCACGGTTGTTGCTAAACGGAGGCTACTAAACGCGGTCGAGGTTCAGGCTGTCCTTCCGTGACGGGTGATGATCCGGGACAGTGTTAGAGTTGTTGATGATGATGGGTTCACCGGGGACCGCTTATGCATGGGAGCTATCTTCTAGCTTCACTCGATGAACTAAAGCCCCTGTGTTGCCTTGTGGTTATGATCATTGGTTTAGATGAAAGACCATGCATGTGGACCCTTTGGCCCGGTACTAGTGCTTTATATTTTTCCAGTGAATTTATTGCGAAAATTTGGAGTCATTCCATTACAAACTACTTTCCATTTCGGACGTAATTATTCTGCAACATTTAGAAAGTGGAAGCAATATGTGGAAGTTGTTAAGCGTAATTTATACTTAACGACCATTAAGCGTACAGTTGAGATGTTTTGATAAATTGTAACGTAAGGTGAGATTTTATTCCCATGCAGATAAAAGCATGCACCGAGAGTTTGGCGTGTGTTGGCGTTCTATATTTGCTTTTCTTCTTATATGCATTTATAACATTGTCGGTGTGACATTTTGGTGGCTTTCGAGAATCGTTTCTGAACGTTTGCTTGCAGTCAAGGTGCGGTACACGACGAGCAAAAAGGTTCATGCCACACTGCATCTTGAGCGAATTTGGATCACATGCAAATGAGCCTTAACCTTGCCAGGGTTTCATGATTCCGGACAGGTTTCGTTTCTGGCACGGGAATCGGTGTGCATGATCGAGTTGTTTTTTTTCTCTTCTTTTTATGTGTATTTCCCTGCAACGGTACACTAATTACTTTAAAATGCGTTGTCCCCCCGTTGTGGTAAGACGGCAAACATTTTGCATCATGTGAGTGTTTGAAGTGCTTTAGAAATAACCCAAGCACTGTCATAAAATAGTTTATTTCACCGTTTAAGTAACCGCGGGGTAAGAAGTTGACCATGGAAGTTTGAGCCTCAACGGTTTGGAGCGTTGGGAACTGCATCTAGAGCGAAACGGTATCGTTTGCGTGTGCAAGACAGTTCAATGTGGAGCGTAACGCGTCGTAGAATAAACGTGGAGCGTTGCGGGACACACGAGGCCCCATAAAGGTGCCATATATCTCTCGACAGCGTCCATTTCATGCGGCAAGCATCCCGGTCCGGGCATGTGGCGTTGCTGAACATGCCATGAAATGCTGGAGCGGTAATAAGAGCCAGCACACGCTGTGCAAGGAACCTTTCCTACCACGTTGGTGGATAATTTGCCGATTGACCGGACCCGGCAATTATGGCACAGGTGCGCCGTCGGGTGTGTATGTGCATTCGCGAAGTTGTTGAAGTTGCACCTCAACCGGTGGGCATGCAGTTTTGTCGCACTGCCAATGAGCGTTTCTCACGAACGCGAGTTGGCTGCAGCCCTCACTAATCGGCACTGGAACGTGCTCTTTAATGTTTTCATTTTTCGAAAACCCGAGCGACCCATGATTTTCCGAGCATAAAGCATCACGGCGACGAGTTGAAAGAAGCTTTCAAACGGTTGCAGTTCGGGTTAAACGACGCCAAGCGACTCCATCCGGGAGTAGGGCAGCTGCATTTCGCCTGCTCGCTCGCGTCCAGTTGAAGCAATTATCGAACCGAAAAAAAATGTCAAAGTTGATCGACCTGTAATCAAATTAATTGCATCGTTCAATTGCTGGCTTCATTTTGCTCCGTGAGGCCTGTGGTTGTGGTTACGCTTTGGTCGTTTGTCACTTTCGCCTCTTCTGCGTTGCGATCGTTTTTCAGCGACACGACGGCGGCGAGATAGATACATGGGAATGTATCAAGAAGAAAGCACCCAAAGAAAGTCGCCTTGACATTTAATCGGAGGAATCGCTTAAGAGTTTTAAATCAACAGGAAAATGAGTAAGAGTATCAAGTATATTCAAATACTTAGATGACCTAAGATACAATCAATCGATTGAAAGTGGAAGGTATGTGTGCAAGAATGTTTAAAATGGCTGTTTGCTAAATGAATTTCAATTCAATAAAGATCGAAACAGCTAGAACAATCGGTGGTGTTCGCAGAATGGAACAGAAGAACGGGAGTTTATTTGCAAAAATTGTACATGCTCCCGTTACGCATTGAGAGGCACACGAATGCAAATTGGTATAACGAACTCGTGTCACCCCCATCGTTATGATGATCGTGACGCCATCCAACTTCCAACCATTGCATACCCATGACGCACAGTTCTGCCCGGGGAACAGTTTGACTTTATTGTGTGCGAACTTAATTAGGCTTCCGGGTGTACGAAACTAACTGAACAAGGTTCACGGTACTGTGAGCATCAATTCTTGACAGCTTGTTTACATGGGCCAGTGTCTGACTGGGCTGGATGAATGTGGGGCCTATTAGTGTGCACACTGTTCCGCCCTCTCGGACAATTGTGTGTAGGAGTAACACACATGAAAGACATTGTGTACGCTACGCATCAGTGTGGAAATGATGAATTAGTCAGAAAGACATTGGCGGAGTGGTTGGAAACCACAAATTAAAAATAAAATAAAGCTCCAAAAGTAATTGCAACGAAAGAGACATCTCAACCAGTAGCTGATGCATGACCGACTTATCAGCCACCGAATAATTTCCATAATTCACATTTGTTAAACCATGAGCTTCATTGTTTTATTCCAATTTGGAAATTGTTTTATTTCTTGTCAATAGGTTTGTTATAAAAAGTGTCAAATAATTAGAATAAAAGAACGATTTTGTTGATATTTGACAGTTTTTTGTATGGATCATCTCTTGACCTACAACTTCCAATGCTAGTTTGAGGCAAGTTTTACATATTGAAATTCAAACCTACGCAAAATCAAACTAAATATCAACATTCCATCCACGATCTACATTCTGTGATAAAAGCACACACAAGCGGTCAGGCTGGAAGGGTGGCACGATCGCCAACGAATGGAGATTGAAAATGAAATCCCGGGAATCCATGACAGGCAGCCAACGGTGACGAAAGATGAGTAAAAGACTTGCTAGAAAGTGCTGACATTAGACAGCGTCAAGTAATCAAGTTTCACCTGCGCTTGTGGAATATCTGCGGGAAACTTTCATACGACAACTTCGTCTTACAGTCTGGAGCGATAAGACGCTTGCACCGGCGAAGAGATATCTCAGGTTTTAGTCATACATGTTTATGCTTCGCCCAGCTGAGCTATGCGGTGACAACAATCATTCCAGCACGTATCTGGTGACGGTGTGCAGCATTCCACCGGTGTACAGATTCGTCAGGTTTGCAGGATTGCTACGCCGACCAAGACTCTCGTTGAACAAATGAATTACATGCAAACATCCCAACCGTGTGGGGGGTGCCAGCTAGCAGTAATGAGAGGAGGCTGATTTAGCATGACGGAAGGAGGAGTAGCTCGCTTAAAAGATCGCTATCGCAGACGGATAGATGGTGTTGTAATTCTTCGGTGCTTCGTCCGTTTGTTGGTTGGTTGGTTGCATTCGAACAACGGGTCGGGGAAATGCTAGAGCAGATCTGATCGTTCTTCACGGTGTATGAGCTAGAAATGCCATATTTCGTTGGATGAATGGTTTATAGTAAATGTCACGTGTATGGCTGGGCAGATCGCAAGGATAGAATGGATGGAGCGCATGACTGGGAAACCAACTGGGAAGGCGTTAGGTTAAGCGAGTTCGTGACGCTCGAATGGAAACCGAGCCTCTTGGGATGGGAAGCGTGGGTAATTTATTTGTGGAAGATGAGAGGATCAGGCAACTTCGTTAACAAGTTGTAATTGGACCGAATGGAACGTGGGCTTGTGGTTTTCTCTATAAGTTCTAACAGTTTCCTTGTGTTGTGTATTGGTGAATAGTGACTTTATTTCATTTTTATATCTGGCGAGCGATTCACACTCCGCACAGCAGCATTAGGATTTATGCGTCATACAAACGACGATGCGAGTCCCATACTATCACCATCGCAAGAAAGTAATGTAACATTTCACTGCAACATTCACTTTCATCTTTCAACTTGTTAATAGATTGCGTACGCTGGTGGCAACACCAAACAAAAAACGACTCCCTATCAACCATGCGAAATCTATTCCAATTAAATCGAACTTCAATCTTACTGCGGGGACAGGAAAGAGGATCTCCTTTCACCGACCCAGACCACTAAAGGGGTTTTCCGTTTTTTGCCGCTAACTCTGCAGCACCGGGGTGGTTGACTTGGATCGGCTAGACGCAATCTGTGATAGGCGGTGACAAGTGGTGGATTGCTTCTAGCGGGCAATTGAAGCAATAAAAAGTAATCCAGCGTACTCACTAGCTTACTACGGGAGGGGAAACATCGAGGGCCAATCCATATCACCAGTTTCGCACTGTCCTCCTGTGTACCGAAGCTGTAGGACACTTTCGCAGTGGGCGATTACTTGCTTGCTCACTGCTGCAGCCTGCACCACTATTAAGCAGCTCGATCAAGATGCCTACCAGGATTTGGCTCGTGCAAGGTTGTGTCGCAGTAGCAGTAACACTTTTTCCTGCGGTGCTACCGATCATGGTTGAGCGATTATAGATCTTTTTTTTTCTTCGCTCTACTCACTTATGAAATGAAAGAGAGTTTTGCAAATGGACGTACGTTGGACTTGCATGTGATACGGGCGATCGAAGACGTAGCGAAGGAAACTGAGTTGATTCCCGCTCAATGCGTTTTGCGCCGTACGCTAAAGCTAATGAGGGAAAAGACAAGAAAACACTGGGTGAGAGCACCGTATGTGTTGCGGCAATCGATCAACTAGCACCAGATAACCAATCATTAATATTACACGGCCAATCAGTGGTGACAGTTTTTAGAGAACTGAAGCCTCCCTGTTCCCGTTTTCTCTCAACCATAATGATGCGGTGATAGAAGCATTATCGTGTTGGCAATTACGGTGTGCGGAATGCAATTAAGTATTTAATAAGTTTCACGACATTTCTGCACGTCTGTTGTAGCCGTGCAGTCGAACAGTTATTGCTTTCATTCATCTATTCGTATGAATTGGTGATGAAACTTTTCAATAAATGATCGCGTCTTTCTTTTTCAGCTTGTGCGACATATTATTACTTTATTGGATCACTTTTTAAAAAATGGCAACATAAACATCCCGTTCGTACTTGAGGAATAAATTTTCTTTGTCACTACCCTTTTTCTTCGGTCGAGTGATTAATGGTTCAACATCGTCAGTGTCAGCTGCTTTATGTTCTGCTTCCATATCTTGATTTGATTTTCCAGTTCATCCATGTTGTTTTACCCATATGAATGCAACGACGAACAAAATGTGTGGGTCGTTTTCCATTTCGCTTTCGTGCTTACGGGGTTGAACAAGAGCCTAGATCGTTTTCTGATTTCTGACGTTCGTTTGATAACTTTGTTGCGGATTGATTTTTTTTAAGTTTAATTTTAATTTGAACACATTACTAAAACTGAATTTGGAGTATCTTTCGTAAAGCGTCGGAAAATATTAATTTTATCTAATTCCCTTCATTAAAATGATTACAAAGTTCGTGATTGGTCATCACCTTCATCACTGGCATCACTTTAATCTTCCCGTAATAGGGCAATTCAATTCACCACGTCCGACGTATCTGATCATACTTTGGCTGTATCTACACTTTCATTGTTGATAAAAATAAATCTCTCCTGGCGATTGTTAAGAAAAGAAAATAGCACCAGTAAAAAAACAACCAACCTCCAAACAGAATACACGGCCGGTACGCATTTATCCAACCATTTGTTTAACTTTGTCGTGTGAAGAGCATCTTCATTCAATTCTTTCGACCGGGCGGATGCCAAACAGTGAAAGTGGCGAAAGCGTTTCCGACCAACAAGAAGGCACAACAAAAAAATTGATTAACCACTTCGATCTGCCCAGTGTGACCGGTGGTGGTATATAACAGGGTAACAACATCATCAGCCATGGCGCGCCAGGCCGCAATCCACGATGATGATTGACAGGCAACATCGGAAACATTTCAATCATTTCGAAACCGTGGAAGGCAGCCACGATTAAAGGGCAGCAGCCCTCCAGTTACGCCATGCGGCTACGTTTACATCCGATTCTCGTTGTGTTTGACCCGCGTGTGTGGTGCGGCCAAACCCAGCTTCACTTTCGTTTTTGGCTCCCAACAGAAAAGATGGCTCCGCGATCAGCGCGGGGTTGAGATTTTCTGGTTTCCTGGATCGATGTCTTGCGCTTTGGATGGATACTGGATCGGTGTGGTTGGTGGTCGAGCGCAACGGTGTGGGGTTGTTTGTATTGGTACCTTAATTAGATTAAATTGATTTTTTTTTGTAGTGCCGCTGTGTGCCAACCACCAGCCCGGCACATGATTTCGGGGTTTGTGGTCGCGTTTTGCGTCTGCGAAGCTGAGATTGAGTAAATAATTGATTGTACGCCTAATGGGTTAATCTTGATCTTAATTTATTCCATCACGAACTGGATGGGCGCTGGATGAAGAGCGCTGCTAAACGGAGCGTGTTTGCCTCCGTGTCCGAGTGGTCGATCACGCCGATAGTGAGAAAGGCCATGTGTTGGGTACTTGTCGCTGTCGCTTCACGAGTCATTGCAAATAAAATTAAAAAAGAAAAACGTGCTGTTTGCAGATTACTCTGGCCATGGAATGGACAGGCGGTAGGTTTGAGCACGAATGCCATTTTTATGGTGAGCAAAAGTAATAATGATAACTTCTTTTACGGGTTGGTGATTACACTGCCAACCAGTAGAAAGTAGTATGCACCTCATGCAATCAATCTGGAGCAATAAAAAGCATCGTAATGTTTCTATTAGTGCTGAAAGTTATTGTAAAATAGGTTTTATAGAAAATAGTATTTTATAAACTAAAAATAGATTCTTCATTGTTGCACAATGTAAAGCACAATGTATCAATTGCCATTCAAGAAAAGGAACCTACTCATATTCAAAGTAGCCAGATTAGCAACATTGTTTGTATGTGCATTGTGCAAACACACAGGAAGAGAAGTGTCAGTCAGTTTATTTCCATTCCCTTCTCGAAGGCTATTTCATGGCATGGTGCAGCATTACCGATGGCTTCGAGGTTCACCGGATTATCATTCCAAGGGTGAGTGTGTCTGTGTATGAGCGATGGTGATACTAGGAAGAGCCTTGAGAATTAATTTTATCATCCTTAACCCATTTGATTGTGTTGCATCGCACGGAAATGTGTTTTTCTCTCACATGGAAGTAAATGAGAAAGCAATGAAACGACTGAACGCATTGTTGAAAACAGGGGCTAACAGCTTAAAAGGTAGCCATTTTTATGATGGCATTAGGGCTTTGGCTCATTAAACGCTCCATCAGATAAGCCAAAGGTGATTGGCGCCTTAACGTTAGGAGAAGCATGTTTTCTCAACTTATTGTTCTTGTTTATGTGGTGTTTAAGAGTTCACTAAATGAATCGCTTTTCCTTTTAAAAAGATACCATACAGTGATAGTGCTAGTCAGAGAAAAATTAAATGAGGTTTTGATTCCCCAGTAGGTATGCGCGGTTTGGGGCTGTTTACTGCTCGATGGACGATGTCCAAGGTACGTTCGTTCGTTTGGCAGAACCATGGGAAAAATCTTGCATTAAAAATCATTTGTGTACATACAGCACCTCAAATTATAGCCCGCAGAATTTATTGGGCATTTTTGCTTGTGTTGCTTCTTGTGCACCAATAACTTTCCACTGCACAGTGACAGCAGTGCACGAAAAAATATATTTATTTCAGCTCGATAGATTTATGCCATGTCCCAATTCTACCCGGACTCATTTTTCGTGAGAAGTTCATCAACTCCCACCACTCCATGCGCATGATTGTGATTTAACTAACGGATAAGTGACACTCGGCACCGGAACGGAATCCATCCACCGGTGCAGGAACCGGTCCGAATTGCTCGACGCCATGGTTCCTCCCGCGAATCGCTCGTGTCCAGACGGTGCCGGTGAACATGTTAAGCCATTATGCATGCCGTTCATCGACGGATAGGTCATTTGCGATTGATACCATCACGGTCAGGGCACAGGGCACCAGGACGCCCGGCTGAAATGGCTCATAATTATAGTGCCCGCGCGCGGTACACGACGTCGGTCGAGACACGGACGCATCGAGTTTTTCTTACGCGCACCCAACCTCACATCGTTGTCCGTTGTTTCGCAAACGAGGACAGGAAAATAAATTAAGAAATGCATATCTTTCTCCCTCTAGTGGCGGTCCCCGAACCGAGGGCCCGAGACTCCTCCTCGGTCAGGGTGAAAGCATTAAAGCGCGCGAATATTGGAGTGTCTGAGGGCTGGCCAGGCAGGAACCGTTGGACCGGGGCTACAAATTGAAATCAAAAGAGACGTGAAATTTGCTTGCCACAGTGCGGAATGAAAATGAGGGGGAGAAAGAATAAATAAAAGCCCGGCATCGAAAGTGCAGAAAAAGCACAAACAAACCTCTTCCCGCACTGGTGCAGTTGCGCACTCGCGAAATCAAACAGTGCTCGTGTGGGTAACCGATTATGTTGCGATTCGTTTGAAGCATGGAGAAATGGAAGCAAGTATGCTAGATCGAAAGAGGCCACGTGAGGATCGCAGGCAGCGCTTTACCGATCGTCTTGAAATATCTCAGGCTAAACATGACGACGAAATTTTCAAAATAACACTCCACGCGGTTGAATGGCAAGGAGCAGCAGCAGCAGACCCTTACGCATGGCTCTTGTCGAGCGTTCGGTGCTGGAAGCTGGCAGGCTGCGATCATTTTGGGCTACAAGCATATATTGGGGGAATAGGGGTTCTCAGAATCGCTTTCGCCAGCAATTTGGTCTTCTTTCTGCAAGCAGAGTGTTTGTTATTTTGTGCCGGGGCTGAATTTTCAGGGAAATGTTGGCTTAAGCTTGAACGGAAATTGACCGATGCTGGACCAATTTGCTGTCGCGCCTGACCAAGAGCGTTGCGGTTTCGCTTCATTCTTCGCCGTTGTGCTTTTGTTTCACAAGGGCCATTCTTGGCGATTCTTTTCGAGCTGGCCAAAACGGTAAATGCTGGAATGTGTGTCATAGGGTCAGGCGGACGGACAATAACTGGGGTAGCAAATGGATCGGCGATAAGCAGAATGTTGATTAAATTTTAATAACAGTACACATTATTTTATTTATTTACGTCATTTGAAACATATTCACAAGCTTTCTAGTAAAAAAAGTAATATAAAAAAATCATATAAAAAAGTAAATGTGCAAAACACACACGTACGTTTGATTTATTTTCCCGTTTTCCATTGCTTTTACCACGTTACTTTACACTCTTTGCCAAACGCTGGCAAAAGGGAAGAAGCTTCAAGCCTTTGGACTAGGGCACTTTTCTTAAGTGCGTCGAAGATGAACCTAACTTCACTGCGGATAATAACCGTGCGCGTGTGAAAGTTAGTGACGTGTTGGGGCTGTTTTTTTTTTGTTTTGCTCGCACAGATTCACAGTTTTGGCAAGAAAGTTTAATGTGCATAAGTTAAGCTCTTTCATACGGGCATGCCGGAACACTTACGCTAAGGGTAATCGAGCAACTTTGTCTTGAACGTTGGTAAGCATTCGCGATCGGGTAGAAAAAGTGATGATGCTTCAATGTTGCTGGCATCATGGTTGAAGTACACGACACACGTAATGGATGTACAGTTATGGATAACGAGACCCTGGAAAGCTAAAAAAAACTGAAGGACAGAGACTTTCTTAATCAATTACAGTATGAAATGGAATTCAATTGAAGTTTAAATTTGAAATAAAATATTTTGCATTTCTAATTTTAAATAAATTCTAACGAATGCCTTCTGATTTGAACATAACTTTCCCGTTTGATATAAAAACTGAGCTAGATTTATCGAATTAACAGCAATTTCTCGGTTGGCGGTTTTAGCCATGTTCCGTGATCCCGGGCTTATGGGCTTCATTCTCCACTGCGTTATACTGTTTATGATCGCTAATTATATCCATCAGCGCCTGTACTACAGTGCTGTTGCATCTGTTTTGCGATTCGGATCGTATGAAAGTGCTTCTAGTACTAGCAAGTTGTTGGTAATGATGTGAACGCTCCATGATAGACATCGCCATTGACGATGTCCCGGCAACAGCTGTTTCATTGTGTAGTGGTTATGCTTATACTTGCAGAATGTTTGGATTATGAGTGTCGTTTCCAGGCAGAGTCTAGTTTGGAGTGTACTGCAGAATGTGAGATCCATTAACATAAACACTGCCTTGCTGAGTGGAGCAGTTTTTTTTCCCTGGTTCTGCTTTAAACATTTTAAAGTAAAGACGAACATCTGTAGTTTTGAAATAATGTTGACTGTTCATGGGACTGTATTTTGCAACATAAACAAAGAACATGACAAAAGTAATTCACATACGGTATGAGTTTCAGTGTTTATATCTGTTTCTTCAAGCCATTATCAATATGTCGAGCATCCTTCAATGTCTTATCTTTCGTTGATGCAAATGGTTCGTATTTGCAGCGTTTGCATGTTTGCATCAAGTTGTTCTGACTCTGACTTACACCTGCCCTTGAACTAAATTACCATGTTACACCAGCGACTGCACACTGACCGTATCGGTTCGGTAGCATTCGTAGAGTGATCAGGTGCGAAACGGTTGATTGGAATTTAGCCTTTTTGCGTTTCACGAGCTGGGGCCCGGTACGAACGAAATGAACGTGCATGCAATAGATCAAAGTGCATCAAACGTTGGCACATTACGCCGTCGTCGTTTCCCTACATATCCATCAAACGAAACGAATCAACATCCATTAGCGTCCTGGACAGCGAACTCACGAATGACAAGTGTGTGTACTGTGGCTGCGGTATTTTATTTCCGTCCACGCCAGAGAGTCACGATTAGACGACCCTGGAACGCGTCGGACAGATTAGAGCCCATGGGGGAAGGGAAGCAAATATCTTTCCGCCTTTGTCCGACATTTTTGCAATCTAGCTTGGTTGATTAATCGATAAAAGTCTAATGAAATGTTTCATTTTATCTTTTCTTTCAGGTGAGTTTGTGAGCACGAAAACGCGATGACGTTCGCAACCGACAAATGGCTGTCGAGGACGTTGTACCTGCTCTCCAGCGGGCCACCTTGGTCAGAATGTTTTATGTGCGTGCGCGTTCCAACGATCCTGTGAGCCATCGGTGAATGGCAAGTGATGATAATTTAATGAGTCTTTATCTGCGGGCTGATGGCCAGTTGGTACGATATGTAGCCACCTCTGTAAAGCTAATGTGAGACGATGATATTGTCCCTGAAGTGTACCCGGGGTGGCAAGCCTAATGAAGACGCCAGTACATTAAACGATCATAATTAATTAACGTTTTACGTGCGATGCCAACGGTTCTAGGAGTGTCAGAAAGATTTTCCAGCTTGCATCACAGCGACAGCGTAGTCTATTAGGCCAGCACATCCCATCAGTCGTTCCAACGGCAAAGTGTTTTTTAATCGATAAGGATCTTAAAATGCAATATGCCTTACTTGTACTGGAGGGATTCATTTTGCACTTGCTCTTAAGAATCCTATATCCAAGTGTGGCCGTGTAACGAGAAAGTGTCACACAACGCGAACGGAACAAGCTACATGGAAGATGTCGTGTGTATGTCTCAGGGCGTCTGACAAAGCCGACTGTATCAGCTACTATCTTCCCGTGGTGGCGCTTCTAATGCGCAAATTCGCTGCACCTCAGCTGAAGTGGGGGGGGCTGAAATTGCTTCCTCCGTGATGTGCCGGTGGTACGTTCACCTTTTCGCAAGCTGATCGTATCGGACAAGATGCAAATCTATGACGCTGTAACGGCTAGCGAATCGCATGCTGGCCTGAGCGTCAAGCGTCGAGTGCTCCACAAGTATGCCAGCGGTATGCCATCACCCGTGGAGTTGTTCCGTTCCCGGTAGAGAGCATTGGCACCGAATGCTCAGGAACGCAAATGGGACTAAAATATTAGAATGCAGAAAATTCATCAGCATCCATCTTGACGTACTTTTGCACGTACAGCAGTGTTTTTTTGTTGTTCGCTTCCTCCTCTTTCTTGCCCGGTTTTGCTCAACCTTCGGCACCATTAAAGTTGTGCACGGCGCCGTCCAGCCAAGTCCAGACCGCGTGCATAGCGTCGTACATTGGCATCGGCAGCAGCGGTCGTAGCCGCGTGGCAGGTAGTTAATTAAAGGGAAATTTATATGCAAATTTTCAATATCTTCACCATTTGAATGAGCACTATCTTGCGGTTGATATCGTCCAACGATGCTCTCGACGCACGGTGTTTGATGGGGGAGCCCGTGCTTTCCGTTTCTCTCGGTGTGTTAAAGGCAACGCCAGCGCCCCTTACGTCGCGCAATTGACGCGCAAATGGTGTGAATGGGCCCGTTAACCGAGTCGAATTAGAAACGTCAGGTTGGAGGGTTTTTTCTTCTACAATATTATTACTTCCTTTCTTTTTCTCTCCTTTGGTGCGAGAGAGAGAGAGACAGAGAGAAGAAGCATGAAGCTAAGGGTCGAAAGTTAGTGGTGTATGATGGTGTCGGATATACGAAATTGGTCACCTTAGCTTATCTTATCTTTCCCGCACGCATGTACACTTCCAGCAAGGTAAATAATAATTTCCAACAGCATCACCATTGTCGTGGACACGGAACCAGGCATGAACATTGAAAAGGAACGTGTTACTCAAATATTATCCTCAGTTCAAATATTTATTGGATACTTTCAAGGTTGATTTTCTTGTACATTAAGCGTCAAGAGTTGAAGTTCTTGGTGCATCTTTTTAACTGCAATACATTTGCGTAATTTTCATATACCTGTTCAATGTGGCGCTTTTAATGGCGTCCAATTGGTGTAAATTGTATCAGTTGATGCCATTTTTTTTTCTCTCCATCTTATGCACATAAAACGCTTTCAATCCACAAACTCGTCACTGAAACCTGTCCAATCCGATTGCTGCTATCAGTGCGGTGAGCCGCCACCGTGTTGATGCTGACTTTATGGTACTAATAAAACCAAATCGCAACCGCCACCGTGCGCGGACGCGCGAAATTAACGCACCGCTGCCCATTATTGCCAGCAATTTCGCTTACGCAGAATGTGCCACGTGACAAGTGGCATTTCCAAAGGGGTGCTTGATTTTGATGGCCGGCCGGGGCCACTGGATGGTGAAATGGTCGACAAGATAAGCCATCGCCTATTAACCGTGATCGCGATCGCGCGTATCAAACGAGTTCGAGAACCGTTTTGCCGCTTCTGCTTGCCTGGGCTGGCAGGATGAAGAGTAATCAAATACACGCGAACGTGTATACAAACACACACATATACACTGAAAATGTAAAAAAGAAACCGCGTCTGATGTTCACATCAACTCACTCGCGAGTGGTGAACGATCGAGCATTTAATGTGGTGACACAATGTTTTACAATTTAATTTGCCTCGACGCCCGGATCGCCTGCCCGGTTTGCCGCTGTTTGCCGACGATAACGGCATGTGACGGGGACGGTGCGCTGGATAAGGATCACCCGAAATGGAAATACCTTCACCATCGCGGGAACAGCTGATCTGCCCCGAGGAGCATGTAAAAGCGTCGGATCAAAGATCAACACGAACGATAAGGCGTATCGGATCCGTGTCTATCGGGTCGTTTTTGTTTCCATCCCGGAAGAAACCTATTCACCCCGTACAAGTCCCCTTCATGGCATAAAGGGGTGCTTATTGTTGTTGCCGTTTTCTTACAACAACCGATCGAAAGTAATCGAACGATAGTGAACTGCAAACTGATCTAGTAGTAAAAAAGCAACAATTTTTCCCGTTTGTCATGTTCGCATTTCGGTTTAAATCATTGTGTCACGACGAAAAGGAAATTGATCCTAAATTTGCGATAGTTTCACCCGGTACATTGTTAAGAGACCCCGGTCGGTGTCTCATTAAATCGAACGAGTCAACAGGCGTGGTAACGGGAACGAAAGCAAAACAGAACCCATTTTGTGGGCACTTCATACTTTTGCCCCCTTCCTGCGATACTGTATCGATTCACTATCGGTGGAGTTTACTTCATTCTTCCACTTTTTTTCTTCTTCAAGCTGCAACGATCAAGCACGATCAACGATCGTGAAAGGGTGTTTCACATAAAAAGGGGGCAGTTAGCGACACTGTCGTGCCGTAATCAGGGCCCAATAATCAACTAATTATCTACAGCAGTAGCTGCGTTTAGGGTCTGTTTTTATTAATCGTTCAATTGGAAAATTTTATGTTCGAATCTGTTGGTGGCCTAATCGTTCCGAGGGCTGCACCAGACAAAAGGGGTAATGAATGGATGGATGGATGGATGGATGGATGGTGAAGGGAGCATGCTGTAGTTAAACGGCGAGGTACTACGGTACTTGCATGTACCAGTCGTGACAACCTCTCAGCTGTCCGCTGAGTAACTGGAAACAGTGTTG
>AXCM01001108.1:0-48285 GCA_000473375.1 Anopheles culicifacies
AATTAATAATTGTCCAATATATTTTGCCAAATGGGCAAATTCAATATGCGGCAACAGAAAAGAGCACAAACTTGAATCTCACATTGGCGGCAATAACTTGAATAGTAGAACTCAACTTGCATGCAATTCTGTTATAATCGATGTAACGGAGCTGTAACGCCCTGCACAAATGCCACCCGTATTTTGCATTACCAAAACCAAAACCGATACTTAATTTAAACTAAATGTAATCAAAATAACGAACAAAAATGCCACAGCAAATTGTATTCCCTAGTTTATTTAACTTAAACAAACAGGGTGGGAAACGAAGATACTACTACAATTGGTTACTAACATATTCATGCTTAAAGTGAAAAAGTAAGCTTAATTAATATGTACACGATAAAGTTTTAACCTTTTCGTTCGATTGTTTTGTTGTTTTTTTTGTTTTTAATCTGTTCTTTGTTTTATTTCCATTGTTTCATTCACGACCGCACGTGACGGGTGTGTTTTGCAGATCGCAACCCACCGAGGACAGCACCCTTGGGAGTTGCTGTAGGATCGACTTTTCTTTTCACTGTTTTTAGTAACCACGCGCCCACTAAATTGGCCACAGACGCATGCCCTCTGGTTTATGTTGTTAGCATTACGCCGTTTAACATTCTGCGAGTTTTGCTCATCTGTGTTCCACCACTCTAATTCCATTGTATTTGTATGCTTTTGTTTCTTTTCTTTTTGTAGATTAGTTGATTTCCGTTAAATAGTTGGTTTGTTAGTTTGTTGCTTATTTCTTTCCCCATTTTTGCATACACTATTGCAAATGCGTATTCCTTCTCTTCCTTACCACCCCCCTCCGCATCGGGTACAGCAAATCGCAGATGAAGATGAATCCACTAATCTCCTACCAGTTAAGTGCTATGGAACAGGCCATCAATTTTTTCCGAAAAAAAACCACCTATGGCTGTATTCATTGGAATCCGGAATGAAGCAAGCAATCAACAGGCTCGTTTAAAGAACGATTCAGGACTAGCCGGTGCCCAATTACTTTCATGCCTCAATACAGTGGTGGACGAACCGAAGGATTGTGTTGTTACCGAAACTAGTTTGCTGATTTAACGCACAGGTATGTACGGGGAGGTTGTTTTTTGTTTTGTTTTTTTGTTAACAAATTAGATATATATATATTTCTTTGCATATTCTGCTTCCACGGTCTGCTTCACCTTTCGACGTTTGTTACTTAACTTTGCTCATTCTCACTCTCATGGACTAACTATCGCGCACGGTTTGCGAATTCCACCTTAACCTTTTTCATCATCTACTAAAGTTTCCATCTAATTCAGACTTATCAGTTCGAGTGTTTTGTTGTGTATAGCTTTCCTTGTTAAATGTTTTGTTTGCTTGTATTTCTGTGTACGTGGGAGTTGTTTTAGAGTAATGGTATCCTTCTGAAGTATTTTATAGCATTTTTTGTTGCTGCTGCTTTGTTTCGACCATTAGGTATAGCAAAGTATATACGTGTGTTTGTTTGTATGTTTGCATTTAATTTTCTCTAGTCAATATGTAGTTCATTAGTAATTACTTAGTTGTTTTACGTGGTTTGTTTTTTTTCTCACGAGGATTATCCCACCGTCGTCAACTCTCGTCGTAGGATTATTCTATTGCTTTCCCGCAGTACTGCAGCCTCATCATATGTACGAACGTTTTGGGGGGGGCTTCCGTTATGTAAGCACGCATCGATTTGCGAATCGATCCTCTCTGCCCGCATGATATTGTTGGTAATGCGAGTAGATTGTACTGGATTAGTTAGCTTGTAGCGTAATGTTTCCGAACAAGAAGGTAAGCATCCACGACAGTGAATAAATGTTGCAATGTGCACAAATCTTACGTACGCCGCACCCCACGGTTCGCCGTGACCCTTTTCGGTGGCTATGGTTAACTGGGTAGAAATAGTAGCAACATTGTCGTAACACACCAGAGAACGCTACGTACCTGTACCGCAACCTGCCTAATTGATATAGTTTTGTTGTATCTTGTTTCCCTATCAATTTTGTAACTTTTGAATAACTTTCGTCGTATTGAATCGATTCACCGCTGGAATAGATAATTTCTTGCTTTTTTTGCCTTTTTTTCAATTAAATTTTTAAACTTTTTTTTTCTTATTTTGTTTTCATAATATCATTAACCTTTCTTTCCATAATTTCGACGAGTCTGACTCGTGATGAAATTTCAAAGCCTAACCCGAGTTGATTCTGTGGGTGTGTTTTTTAAATGTTACGAGTCCAATTGGTTACTTATGTATTTAATTCGTCTCAGGCATTTGATCTTCTTCTGAATATTTATTTAGCTAGCATCCTTCTGCCCAACGGCAATGGCCATGTCGCCAGGCGTACGTATGCATATTCAAATTTGGCCCATCCTACATTTATGGAAAATTAAACATCCATTCATTTAGCTCCGTTATTGAATATGTTTTACAAAAAGGACGACTGAATCGCATTTCTTTAGCGACATCACGGATAGCGATCGTTGAGCCGAACAGAGGAAGAAGAAGAAGAAGCACTAACAGTTAATGCATCATTAGAAAACCGAAATTGCATTTCGAAGAAGTACTCCAATGTGAACAAACACGTTTACATTATAGTGTCGGATCTGGGTTTTTTTTTTCTTTTTGCATTTTGTCAGTCGTTTGACAATAATAAGAGATTTTGTTTAGAAATTGATTTGTTTTACTAACTTAAAATAAATCGTCACAATCTCTGACACATCCGACAACATTCTATCATTTTTATTACATTTCTTTAAGTGTTCTCTTGACTGTGTTCCCTACCTCTAAACGCAGGTAGGTAGAATCAATTTCCCTTCATGACTTAATATGACTGTCCGGGGAAGAGTTACCGCATCTCGTTAACAACAACTTGCTACGCGTCAACAACATTCGAACGCGCACGATATTCTATCGATACTTGCATATCGCATTTATTCTATCCCAATACGGTTACGCTAGACCAACTTCCAGAGCCTAGGGTTGAAGTTAACAGTCACAAACTAATCTAGGAATTTGGACTTTACCCAACGACCTTCCATACTCTCTCCCTTTCTGCGCAATGTTTCGCCGAGGTTTTCTGCTTGTAGTTGCGTCAGTGCAATATCGGTGTGCTTAGCGTAATTAACATTAACTGTAGCTAAAATGAGAATGAAACAAGGCTAGCTGCATGTAACGACACGTGGTAAACATTTAACAGCACTTTTTTTTTGTAGTCCTTCCGGTCGATAGCAGTATTGCTATATATTTGTAATCAAATAATTGTAAAAAATAGACAAATAAAAATCCTTTAAGATTCTCGACGAACGTGTCGACCAACGCTGCAAGTCGCCGGTGTGTTCCGCACTTTTTTTTGTATATGCTCTTGTTAGCAATCTATTGAGTAAACCTACTTAAACGAAATGTTGAAACTTATACAGTCGATACTAATAAATCATTTCAAGCTATTTACATTGAAGAAAAAAAAATCTAACAAAACTGGACCAAAAATATCAAAAATATACTGGACCAACATACTCCGTACTGACAGCAATCGTGTATCAGTGCATCAATGTGGCGGACAATAGATACAAATAGAACGCTTAGTTCTCTGGTTCTGCTTGCAGTTCTGCTTGCTAGTAAAAGCAAAATAGTCTTACTTTTTACCAGCACCACCTCCCTGATTAGTGGCCGTTCCCGTACCGGAACCACCACCGTAGTAGTACGGTGGCAGCCCGGACGTTTGCATGCCCGTGCCTGGTTGTCCAGAAATCTTACCAACCATTCCTGCTCCAACGCCTGCCCCGGATGTGTTCATTAACATCGAACTGGAACCGGAGGCAGCTAGCTGCTGCTGAAACTGTTGTTGCTGCTGTTGCCCGAACTGTCCATATTGGGAATAGTACTGTTGCTGCTGCTGCTGCTGCTGTTGCTGTAGAGCCGCAACCGATTGTTGCTGCTGTAGGTAATCGAACCCGCCCTGATGATGATAACCATGCAGTCCTTGTAGCATTCCTCCAGCGGCTGCCATAGGGGCGGTAGTAGCCGTCATGGATTGATTAGCATTGTAGATGCCATACTGCTGTTGTGGCTGCTGCGGTAAGGCTGACAGATTCTAGAGGGAATAAGGTATGATTTAGGCCTCAATCATACAAGATGTCTAATTCGAAATCAACCAACAAAGTCAATTGTTCCTCACTTACCTTGCTAGATGATTTGCTACTATTGTTTCCGGGAGCCACCGATCCGCCACCGTTCTGACGATTTCCGTGATCCGAAGATGAGCTAGATGACTTCGATTTACTTTTCTCTCGATCCTTATCACGATCCTTGTCCTTCTTTTTACTACTACTACTGCTACTTCCACCACCACCGCCGGCATTGGGAGCACCCATGCCCATGATTGCTCCTAGTCCACCCGCTCCACCATTTCCTCCAGCAGGACCAACCGCAGTACCAAGATGTTGCCCTCCACTCGCCTCGCTTGTAGCGCTTATATTGTAGTGTTCTATTTTATCCTTGGAAATTTTCAATTTCAGGGATGATGATCCACCACCAACGCCAGTGGAAGAACTACCTGCACCGATAGCACCATGAGCCGATGTACCATGGGCGCCTCCGGCCACTGTTGCTGGACCACCGGGTAGTGAGGACGAACCGGACAGTCTATCCTTGGGAATTTTTATCTTCAATCCATCATTAGCCGAACTGGAACCGCCAGATGCTCCAGAACCTGCTGGCGTGTATATTCCAACCCCGTCCAACACTGGCGGAATGATCGCACGGTTGAGTTTGATCTTAATTGGTCCAGGTGGTGCTTGCGCATCTTGTGCCGAATGGGCACCACCGTGCTGATGGCCACTGCCAACACCACCACCGGCCACACTCTCCGATCCCAGACCTGCTCCCGAATGGTGATCGCCTTTCTCCCGATGTTCCCGATCTCGGTGCTTGTCTTTGTCTTTTTTGTGCTTTTTCTTTTCCTCGCGATCGCGATCCTTTATCTTGTCCTTTTCCTTGTGCTTATGCTTCTCTTTCTTCTTCTTCTTTTCCGATTTTGACCTATGGCCACCTGCACCCTGGTCCGTGTCCGGATCGGAAGCCGTCGAGGCCGTAGTCGTTGCTAGTGTGGATTGGGTCGTGGGATCTATCGTGCCAGCAGCTGGTGCTGGCTGTACGTTCGCTGGTGGAGCAGCGGCATTGATGGAAGTATCGTTCGAAAGGGAACTATTTGTTGTTACCCATGGATAGGAAGGTGGAACCACACCGGACGGTGCGGTATCGTTTGCACCGCTAGCCTGCATCTGTTGTTGACTTGTGGACGCTGGCGGAAGTCCATGTAAACTATCCATCGCTGTTATTTGGGGCTTCGTTTCTATACCTAACGTAGCACTGCCGGACGTATCGATTGGTTTTGTATCCGTAACATCAGATCGAGTCCCACCGGTTGATGACTCATTCGTACCCGTTGCACCGTACAGTGAACCGAACTTCGGTGTCTCGTTAAACAGACTTTCTTTCAGCAGACTGCTAACGAGCGCTGCGTTTGTTTCGATGCCGTTGATTGTATTGCTAAAAATGCCGCCACTCTTTGCCAACGTAGACGGTTTGGAGTCACTCAGCAGCGGTTGCGAAAGTAGCGAACCGGGATCGTTAAAGTTGAACAGCGACGAGGAATCATCCATTTTGTCAAACGTGCTGGCCAGATCGAAGGAGGAATTAAACAGCTGATCGGAAGGTGAACCGGATGACAGAAACGATGAGCTGGACGGTTCTGTTCGGCGTACTTTTTGCTCTCGAAAATCGGTCCCATCATCTTGCCGGATCTGTTCGTTGTTCGGGTGCGGTCGTTTCGCTTGCGTGCCCATACTGCTGGTACTGGTATTAGCGGCACTGTTTGCGCCCATCGAACCGGGCGCCCCGTTACCGGGTAGGTTTCCGAGCGCCGAACCATCGCTGGCGGTCAGTGCGTTCGGAGGTATAACCGTGCCATCCAATGATCGCTTTAAATTGTGGCTAGTGTGGCTATTACTACTGTTACTACCATTATTGCTACCGGTGTTACTAATGTTACTATTGCCACCAACCATGGGAAGCGAGCCGGAGGAACTCGGCGGCATTTGGTGATTTTTGTCGCGTCCCATCAGCTGATGTTTGCTAGAAACTGGTGGTTGCTGTACCGTCAGCCCCGAGGAGGCATCCAAACGGCGCTCTTTCTTCTGCGCATCGGAACGCGATTGTCCCATCGCCGAACCGCTATGCTGCTGCTGTAACTGCATCTGTTGCTGCTTCTTGCCGCTAGGACTTCCTTTCGGTGGCTTTAGCAATCGATCAGACGATGGTGCACCAGCCGCCACATTACCGTAGTGTCCGCTCGATCGCGATTTGCTCGGCGGTAAGTTCTGTAAGGATTCGTGTTGCGAATCTCTCCAATCCGGACTAAAGATTGACGATGGTTTACTCTGCTTCGGTGGCGTGCACATCTGCATCGGATCGGTTAAGCGCCCAATCGATTCGTCAAGCAAACGGAAGGAGGATGACTCCGACTTTGGTTGACTATTACTACTGCTACTGCCAGAGCCCGATGACGATTGCTGATCAGTTATGGGAAGATTCGATGCACGTCCACTCATCGATTGGTTGTAACTTGGTGGATGCGAAAAGAGCGAGGAAGGTGGCTGCTGGGATGATTGCTGCTGATGTTTCACATTGTAGTTTGGAGCAACGGTTCCTGACGCTGAAGAAGTAGACTGTGGTTTTGGTGCTAGCTTCTGACCACCGCTGCTACTGTGGCGATCCGCCTTCATCTGATTGTAACCGGAATGCATGGACGATGAAGAACTGGATGACGACCCTCCAGCAGCACCTGTTGCCGCACCGCCGCTTGTCTGCATCATACCGGAAACGGACGACGGTTGGCGGGATTTACTTCCTTCGTGTCCCTGATATCCGGTGCTCGATCGCTGAGATGACACGGCACCGGAAGCAGTCATCGACATGGACGACGACATTCCGCCTCGGTGCGATGATATCGATGGTGGACCTTTGCTACTATTGCTATTACTTCCACTGCCGTAATGCTGAGGCGGTGCTTGCTGCGGTTGTTGCTGTCCTGGCAAGTTACCGGAAGATGATAGACCGGCGGGTGGTCGTTCGGAACGTGAACGTGATCCCGAACCCGACGACGATGAGGAAGGAATCTTTTGATGGCTCCCGGAAGACGACATTCCGTGCGGTTTCATCATTTCGGCTGAAAATAGAAACCAAAACAGGCGTTAGCATGCTGAGAGGGAACACATGTTCGTCTAGATGCTTACAGCTGGAACTCTGCTTAGGACGATGATGACTAGAGGCGGACGATGAGGTCGAACTGCCTTCATCAAGACCGCGCGGTACAGACGATGAGGAAGGGGCAGCCATTAAGCTACTGCTGCTACTACTGCTACCACCTGTGCGTCGTCCAGATTCCTCCTGCATATGAACATTGCGGAAGTGCTATAGAAACGGATCAACATCAAAAGGTACAACCAACCACTTACCGCTCCCGAATCGGACCGTATCGATTTCATTTTGCTCTTCAACCGCGTCGGACAGCGATCGAAAATGTGCAGAAATTCGTCCGTTAGCTGCTTCAGCAGATCGAGCGTTACCGTCTTATCCACATAGTGAAACCAGTGGCGACCCTCGTTCGACTGTGGAATCTGTGTGTGGTAATGGGAAGGGGGTGGTTCAGAATGCGATTGGTTTAAATACCATCAATTTTTGCACTACGCCACTACTGCACGCAAAAACAAAACGCACCTCCCATCGGGACCATTTGCAGGCGAGATGAATGCAAAAACAGGCTACGACTGTCGGTTTGTACTGCAGGCACATGGTTGTAAGATGTAAACTAAAACAATACAACAATACATTAAGGTGAATCCTGTTCGAGAAGATATTATACGGTTAGAATGTTAAGAATGTAAGCTTACCTATTGGATGCCATGAAGTAAGATGTCTGTGCCAAATCTTTGGAAGCTATAATAGAAGATAGGATCGTTTCCAGTCGTTAGTTCTGCCTACTTGGAACAGTAATAGGTCTTCTAGCTAACATTACCTTTCACCAGGTGGCAGGTTTTCACCACGTGCGTGTGAGGATGATCGATGGCTACATCAAACCCTAACGTTTGCAGAAGCACATTCTCATTGAACACTAGGTCCTGGGCCTGTTCGGCATAATTTTCCCGCGAAGGGTCCGGTGCGTCCAGCCCGAGACACATGTGTACGACCTTGATGATGTGCTCCAGCTTGCGTGGTTGTTCTTCGACCTATGACAAATCATTCCATTATCACTAAATCCTGAACCATGATTTTGCTGTGCATGAATTGCTTACTTTTGCTGCGAGGAATAGGGCGGCAGCAGCTATGCTGTTGCGATGGAATTGTGTAAACGAATGAAATGCATAAAACCGATGCATGTAAACAATTGCCGTGTTGATGCACAGTTGAGATCTGCGGAAGATAATAAGAACGTACGGAGCTAGTAAATGTTTCGTTCGGGCGGCTCGCTGACAACTGTTTTGCGGTGTTATCAAGTATCCATTGTGATGAGTTTAGTTTCATAAATTCATAGGTTCTTACACTTGCAACCGCTGGCCCATATCCTGTATCAGGTTGGCAGCACGTTGTCTGTACATAAGCTCTTGATCCGCGTCCATGCCACACTTGCGACTGGGCGAGCTCGCCAGCTGCTCGGCTGTAAAGTACCATTTCGAGTCATCGTTCTTACTCGTCGTTCCGCTCGCGCTACCACCAGAAGCCATCGATGGTTGTTAGTTCGCGGTGGTCGGACGCTTTCCTTCACGCCGACCAGGTATGGAAACGGGGCGAGTTCGATTGATGCCTATCCCTGAGTACAGGAGGGTCTCCAGAGAGTGTCCTCGGGTGTGACACGAGTCCTACGTTCTGCTTGTTCGGATGCCTACCAACCATGCATTCATCCCGGATCTTCTTGATTGATTGGGTTGCAGTGCAGTCGGGAGATATTTTCCGTCAGCCAACGCGCGGTACAATGGTGCTGATCCTTTTGTTTACGATTCTGAGTTTATCCATCCACGGTTGTGACGTTTAGAAATAAACATAGAAGCCGTTCGCTAGAATCCACCACTACCTTTCTTGTTTCACACTGTACAGCAGATGATGCGTTCCGAGCAAGCCGTTTAACACTGTGTGCGTGTTCACAACGTACCACACACTACACACACACGCGCTCGCACAAACCTTGCACCTTATTTATCGACCGCACTCACACTGCTAACCGCGTTACCGTTAAGCATACGCTCGTCGTTTTCACACACACTTCCACACACGCCTTTTCTACTACGGAAAATATGGCGATCAATCGCTCTGGCAGTGTGATTTTTGTTTTGCAACGTCACAGATTACTTATGCATGCTCCGTTCCTGGCAGGCCCAAACGGCGGGGGAAATCTACCTTAGGCGCGAACGTATCCGTGCAGTAGACATTCAGCTATTCCTGCCATCGGGCAAGCAGACTACCGCCGCTACTGTACACGCGGTCAATTTCTGCGCACCCACGGTCAGCGCTCAAGAAGTGCATTTAGTTTGTATGGTTAGGGCAATTATTTCATCATTCCATTGCAGTTTGTCGTCACACCAATTTCCCAAGACGCCATTCGACCGCAAAGCTAGCAACTATATCAGAGCGAAACGGAACTGCGCGGGAGGGCGACAGAGAGAGCGAGTGAGGGCCTTCTTACGTCGTGTCGTGCCGTTTTTTCTCGTTTCTTGTCTTTATTGGCTGACTCTCTTGGCCTGGCTTTGGCTTCTGCTTTGGGCCCGGTTGTGAAAATCGTGTCGTGCACGTGCTGGGCCACCGTTGCTTCGCTGAAAAACTATCCGAAACGTTGGCTAGCACGTTCAGGAAGGCAAGGCAACCGAATCCAGCTGCTGGTATGTGAGTTAGATGGTATTATTTTGGTGTAGAAAAATGCACTCCACAAATATGTTTTTCACTCCGTAATGGCCGACCTCACAACCAAGGTCAGTATAGCACACAGGCTGCATCATCTACTGCAATTTGACAGTTTGGAGTAGAAAGTTTCAAGTTGCTTCAAATGTGCCAGTGCGAAATGAACGGCGATAATGGACCAGAAATCTGGTGAATGATATTAAACGAAATGTAAGCCATTTGGGATAAATCAATTCGGCGTGCTTTAAAAGATTGTGATCTTTAATGTTCCAAAGTAAAATTCGGAATGTTACCTCGTTTGGCTGGGTAGCAAAAATAATTCTAGCATACTAGAAATGGCTAGCACGGCTAGATAGGTCTTTACGTTACGGAGAAACAATTGTTTTAGCAAACTTTCTAGTAAATTACCCTACTACGCTTGGTATTGTCATGCATCAACTATTCTCATAAAACTGTGGAAAATAAAAACAACGATCTGCACACATTCCCAATTATAAACAACACCTAAACTCGCTTATCAAATTTCGTTCTGTACTTTTTTGAGAAAGGTTGAACAAACTTGGAAAATATACGATCGCATTTTCCCGAAGATCGTTGCGTAGAAGAAAATAAAAGGATGGCCAAGATAATTACACTCTGCTCTGTGGTGTAATTTATCCTACACACAAATGTCAAAATCTCGTTACAACGCATGACGGTCAACAGCGATCATGAACCAGCCTTGGAATTGTCACATTTTGCTTTTTCAATACATGGCGTCACTTTTGGCCGTATTGCGTGGTTTCCTAGTATTGTAGTGAAAAACACAGTTGGTAAACATTTTCCATCGGGTTGACGTACGGAGGTAAACGATTGTAATTCATCCTTTGTTGAAAGACGGCGTATTTCATTATGAAATTCTTCGTAGCAATGGGACCGACGCATCAGCAGGCAGGGCGAAGTGCTAGCCGCAGCGGACCGTGCGGACCGAGCAGTAGTTACAGCCAAGGCCAAGATCAGGCACTCCGTACCCAAATCCAACTGGAAATTGAACAGAAAGCCAAAGTCTGTGCTAATACCCAGTACGAATGTACGCTACCACGGGTGGACTCGTACCTTTACTGCTTCCGGCACATTCTGCAGGATCCAAATGCTCCGTACAAACAGTGCGAATATGTATTTCCAAACGATCGTCGCTGTCTGGAACCATCGCCGAAGTATGACGTTAAGAAAGACTATGGTTCCAACTACTGCTTCGAGCATAGCCGACAGACGCAGCTGAAGAAGACCAAATCCACGATCGGGAAGCTGGTGCCTGTCGAGACCACGGAAACGTTGCTACACGGATTGGCACATCACGTGAAGGTGGACAAAGCGAAGCAGCACTACATGGGAAACAGCACCCCGCTAAAGATAACCGTACACGAGGATGACGAAGATGCGGATGTGGACGTCGTAACGCCTTCAGTGGATCCGTTCGGTAAGCGTGCATGTTTTGTGTTGCAGACAATTTACTCTATATTTCGATTGTGACATCGGCGTGATGGTAGTAGCGTACGCAAACTTATCTCTAACCAAACACCGGACGCTGGTATCCGGAGTTGAAAGCAACACCGGCTCCGGCATTCAGTCCCACAGAACCACCAACGCGCGGTATTCCACCGAGAATGTTGCCCACTACATTGCCCACACCTGCTGCAGCATTTCCGACCAAACTGCCAGCCGTTTGTGCTAGGTTACCACCCAAAATGCCACCGGTGTTGATCGTACGTCCTTCGAAGTTAGTTTTCGCGGAAAGTACATTACCGACCAGATTAATTCCGGAGCTAAGGCCACGTCCCACCAGGTCGATGGCACCAGGGATCAAACCGCCCGGACTACGGGTTGCAATGTTTCCGCCGAAACCGGTCCCTGTCCGTACTCCTGCATACAGTCCACCACCCACACGGATTCCGCCAATGCCGATACCTGCACCGAGCCCGAATCTTAAACCTGGATAAGCGCCTCCGCGTCCGCACGTTCCAGTAATGGGTGCTGCAGTAGTTGTTGTTGTGGTTGTAGTCGCTGCCGTAGTCGTTGTAGCCGCGGTCGTGGCAACCGTCGTAGCTGCTGTAGTGGCGACTGTCGTAGCAACCGTTGTAGCTACCGTAGTGGCAGCAGTGGCTGTCGCGGTTGCAGTAGTACCTGGCGACGCAGTAGTCGTCGTTGTGGTATTGGCAATGAGGGTGTTGATGATGGTAACTAATTCCGTAAGCAGGGTCGGAGAGTCGGCCGCTACAGTAATGCTCTGCGAACCATCAGCAGTTGCGAGTGTAATCGTACCGTCCGAGTTGGTCGTTATCACGACATTAATGTTTTGTCCTTCGGCCAACAGGGCCGTGCTTGCGACAAGCAGCGCTAATAGTACAAGTCCTTTCATTTTCTTACTGTGTTCTCCAAGCCACCCGGAATCGATGGGTGCCTTTTTATATTCCACCCAAAAAGTTGAACGTGGGCCCGTGCAGCACTTCTTATTTACTTCGAGTAAATATCTTACGTCCCAGAGGAGGCTGTACGTGGAGTTCCGGGATGAATACGGACCTATTTTTTCGGTGGTTCAATCAAACCTCTTAACTATTCATCACAGACGTCTGTGCGCTGTCTCATACGATGTCGGTGCACAACGATTCAATTGTTCGAACTTCGTTCGCATGGAAAAAGGTTGTTTTGAATGTGGAATGGTAATGAAGAAGAAAAAAAAGAGAAGTTTTACTGTAAAATGACGAAACGGCAACGATCTTTTCATAGTATTGCAATCATAATTTCTTCGTTACGATCTTAATAAGATATTTTTCCTCTTTTCTTCTAGTTGACGTTGACGTTACCGCGATCAACGATTCCGGCCGGATTGTGCTGGATTATGCATCCGATTCGAGTGACGACAATGAAACGATACTCAATCCAACGTACGGTTCGTCCTGGCAGGCGCACGAGATGGACAACTCCGACAATGAGAGTGTAGATTCGCAACTCGGTGATCCGCTGAAGCATGCCGGAATCTACACGGCCGAAGAGGTGACGCGCATTACCAAGGAAAAGCTGTTCCGCCTGCAGACGCTGTACATCGATCAAATACACCGTCTGCAGCACGTGTTGCGCGAGCGGCGACGAAACTATCTGAAAGACCAGCGTGCGGAACGTGACTTCCATTGTAGTATCTATGACCAAATCAAGCAAACGCCCCGGGAACGGTTACTGTACGAGAAGCTGAAGGGTTTGAACCGATACCATCGTAAGCATGGCGTGGAGGCGATCTTACAGCGCAAATACCTGGAGAAACGGGCTAAAGCAACGGAGGGTCTACAGCAGAAGCCAACGTCACTGCCCAAGTGTTCGTACACGGAGGGTGGTGTGAAGTGTGGCGAGAGAACGTTACCATGCTGTAAGCACTGCCGCAAGCACATCCTAGAGGACAAGAAGCAGGTTCTGTTCCGTGCGTGCGGTATCGAGAAGAGTGGTGTCGTTTGCCAGGAAACGTTGGCTGGATTGTTCGAGAATGTGACCTGTCCGCTGCATATGGAACTACCGGCACAGCGTTCCTTCAACAAGCGCAAGTACGAATCCGAATCGGAAGGGGAGTGCGAAATCAGTGCGATGGAAGTTTCCAGCACGGTAGATGGTGAGAAATCTTCCAAAGTGGTGACCGACAAGAGTAATCATCCTTCCACCACCACTGCCACCGCCGAGACACAAGAGGATAAGAAAGAGGAAAATGTAGATTCCAAGGCCACCGCCGAGGTGGATGCAAAACTCGCAGTCAAAACCGAAAGCAAACGCAAAGTTATCAAAACGGAAACAACCACACCGGTGGCAAGGCTACGCAATACACGTTCCTCCCGGGCAGCGATGGCTAAACAGGAAGATCAGCAGAAACCGGACGAAGAAATGGCCAGCACAACGAACGATTCTGAAGTGAAGCAGGAACAGAAGGAAACGCAGGAAAACGTCACAATCATACATCCCGTCAGCACTACTACCCTGGCTCAGATGGATGATGCTGCTATCGACCTCGAGGAAAGCCTTCTGCCGGTCAGCGTTATTCACAAGAAGAAACCGAAAGATGAGGGGAACACACAGAAACCAGCAACGGAAACGAATGATGCGAAGACCGTTTCAGCTGAATCGGAAGTTGTAGAACTGCCAAACGAAAGCGTAAAAGAACCGGAACCTGCAGAAACGGGAGATAATAAACAAAAGGAAACGGATGAACCAGCAAAAGCTGCAATGGAAGATCAGCAGTCGCTTCCCTCCAGCACATCGAATCAGGAAGCTGTTGTAGACACGACCACATCCACAGATGCGCCAAAACCAGAAGGATCACAGGAGGAAACGGATCGACAGGACGAATCGACCAAATCGCCGAAAGTAACACTAACAACGAGACAAAAGAAGCTACTTCTCGGTACAGACAAGAAAGAATCGTAGATCTGCTTTAAGAGCCGATACATTTAGAAGGAATATTGCATTACATTTTGGTTTAGTTATTAGAGTTTTACCCTAAAATGTGTTTTTCACTGCTAAAGAGCAAATGATCAATAAACTGTTCATGTTTGGTCAACTAAATGAAAATGTGTGGTTTCTTTGTCATCCTTTTGTCGTCTCAAAGACAGTTGCTTCAAGGCGGATGAACCTATGGGCGAAGTTGGCGGCCGCTAGGAGCCTCGCTGGTTAGGGGGGTCTCGTTGTTCACCCCCCTTCATTCAACTCTAATGTTTGGGGCCTCTATTGCCACCCCGCCTCTAAAGAGCTTGATCCACCACTGCTTTCCTGCTGCGTAAGCGTATCGTAACAATCGTTTCATTATATCGGCAAGCTGTTCCACAAAGCCACCGGCGTTGCATCTCTCTGCTGCAATTGTTTACCACTTGCTGTACGCACTAGATGCAGCTTCTTTCATCGTCATCATCAGCACGTTAAACAGCACTTAGTACATACACTAATGTTTACTAATGAACACTCTTTCCCCCCGGGGGAGGGGGAAGGAGAGAACTGTTGCCAGTTTGTTTTTCATGTGTTTTGTTGCTTTATTCATTATCATTTTTCCGTTGAAATACTTTTCCTTTCGCTGCTTGTCGGGATCGGAAATATAGAAACATAATAATCCCGGTACGTAGCTTCGTACTTGCTCGTTCGTTGATTGCAAAACACAGGAACCAAATTATTATATCATTAAAGGATTGCGAATCTTACCAGCGGTTGGTAGAACACAATACAATGGTGTATAGATTTCGAAACAAACATTAAAAAAAACTAAAACACTGATAAATGTTAACCGCATACATAAAAACATATAAAAAAAAAAACTTCCTTCCATTTTCCTTCACTAGCTTCGCCACTTTAGCGCCAAGCGTGTCTCTTTCCTCTCACTGGGCGGTCACATCCGTTCATCAGTTCCGATGATTTCGCCTTACACTTATCACTACGCTACCCCGCTTTTGGCTAATGATTAAAGCATTCCATTCATTCATATCATTCCCTCGTATCCATTTCGTATCCGTAATAGTACGGAACATTGCAATAAGCAATAGGTGTCCTTCACATGTACGCTTTCATTCTTGTCGATTCTTCGAGTGAATATGGATTCAACGTATATAGTATATAAGGTATATATATATTTTGTTTTTTTGTTTTGAATAAAGTTTCTCAGCCAAACTAGATCACTTGAATTGTAATTTTAATCATATATCATTTCCATAATTCATTCAAGAACCTTTTACGTGTGTTTTTTTTTTTTGGTTTGCCTTTCTTTCTTTTCGCAGTTCTTTTGTTGTTTCCTACACAAACGTTTTCACGTCCTCGCTACTACTATTGAGTTGATATTATTTGTTTTTTTTTTGCGCTGCACTACCTTACCAATCGTTTGTATGTTTGTTTTACGGGGCGTTACATTGTGCTTTTCCGTTTTTGGCCGAATTTTGCAGTTCTAATGCGTAACATCATTTCCATGTCTTTTCTAACCACATTTGTAGGAATTTTACCACCCATCGCGGACCTCCAAGGCGCTACTACAGTCAATGTTGTTAGGTTTTTGTTTCAATTTAGAAGTAATATTTGTTTTTTAATCCATCCTCCCCCCCACATCCCCGAAATCGTGAAACAACACACGTTAATTTAGATTTTTGTTTTAGTCTTGGAAGTCTTCTAACTTTGGTCGTTTCATTCTCATGTTCGCGCTGTTTAGGATTAAGGATGAAGGAGGTACATGGTACTGTCCTGAAATATCGATCATTTAGGAGAAACGTCTATGCTAGAATCCAGCGCTGGATGAGTCAAACTGATGAATCGTGTTTTATACATCAATACTCGCAGGTATTGCATCCGGATAATTATTCTCATTACATGAGTGTGTACGCTGAACCGTCGCATTTTTGTATAAACCAGAACTCAATCGGTTTAACACATCCAACCACGATCCAGCATAGCGTTCACTTAAGCTACAATCATTGAACACTATCATCGCCCGTGAGGGATCATCATCCACAATCCAGCTGAGGTTAACGCACAATAGGGTTTTATAATTGTACTTAATGTACGCTCACAGTGGTGTACCGCTGTTCCGGGCTGTGAATATCCTCTGCCATACTCACAACGCCCGCAGCGAAAACCAACTATCACAAGGAAGTAACGTTTTGTGCTCGCTCGTAGGCAATATTGTTGAAGGATTTCCTAACAGTTCTAACAGTCATGATACCCGGGAAAAGAAAACGAGGCAATATATTTGTTGCGCTTTGTATTACTCATGCGTCACACGAATGATCGTGTGCCGTTGCTGTTTGCTTTTCAAGATTGCTTTCCAGTGTTCCGCTGTCACTCCGTAAATTAATTGCTCCAATTGAACTGGTTTCGTCCGCGGTTTCTATTCTGCTGTCCAGTAAGGAAGTTTCGTGTGTGTGGTATGTGTTTTTAGGGGAGTTTTAGGGCACTAGTACCATTGCGTTTGTTGTTTTAGAAGACTTCGACAACTCCCCAGACCGTCTACTAGTGGCTGCTACGACTCCAATGTTGTTTATATAATTAATTTACTTGCTCGATTGTATCCTGCGTAAGTAGTTTGCATGTTTGAACAAGGGATCGATCACTCGATAATTAATATGCATTATGTGTTTTGCTAGTTCCTTCCCCGTTTCGATTAACCATTTGCTACTGATAACAGCTTGTCCACTACCTGTTCCAATAAAGTGTTAGCACCGATCGCTCTCTCTCTCTCTCTCTCTGTGCGCAATTCATCATTCACCCTATTTTACCTTCATTGAGCAGTCTGTAGTATCATTATTAGTATTATTATCCGGTGAATATTCTCTGCCCAACACACCACACCGTATGTACGTCCAGGTATTTGGAGCGTATGGGGTGGGTGAGTGGTGTGCCTGTTAAGTTGCTTACATGCTTGCATTACATTTGAACACACGAGTTTTCAATAAATGTACTCCCGGATGAAGAGAGGATCTGGTTTTCTAGTAACATTAGACTACGGAACTGAAGAATGTCAAGAGTTTTTTTAATAGGAAATAAATCAAGAAACTGCTACTGTTCAGTAGTAAAGATGTGGATATCATATTCAATTCAAAATTCAATTCAGGTTAAGCATTTGGTTATCCCAAATGTAAGGAGAGTCAACAGAATACAAAAAATGCTATAAATGTAGGAGTTCATTCTTGGGTTCTAGTCTTTTTTTTTTATACGCTACAGAAACGTATTTTTATGCGTTGTTCACGAGTTCCGGCAAAACAGCAAGCTTGCTGGTGCTGGTAACAATCTGCCTTCCAGTTCATATGCGCTCCGATTGTATGCAGTCTTCTCGTCAAGTATCCATCCCGTTTCGTCAACGTGCTTACTTAGTTCGTCTGTCATTCCAATTGCAGATCTTCCTCGCTGCTCATCCTAACTTCCCTCCCCGCCCAATTCCCATTTTGCTTACCCACATGGCACCACTGCCCTCAGCACAGCTCCATTCCAGCCCGTTTGGGGTGGAGCGCAGCAAAAAGGCTGCACTATCCTACACTTCACCAGAACGTATATCCGCCACCGTTTCCACCGCTCAGAAAGTTGTTCTTCTTTTTGGCCATCACCACCTGCTGGCCCTGCATGGTGGCCAGCTGTGCCGCATTCGGACCAATGCCAGGTGGTGGCGGGGGAATCGTCATCTGTCCACCCGATTTTCCGAACCGTGCACCGGCATCGAAAATGGCACCCTGCAGGAAGGCCCCACATGTATCGTTAGCGAAAATGGTCATCGATTTGCAAGCGAGCGAGTGGACTTACTTGAACTGGATAGATGGGCGTTTGGTAGACTTGCGGCGGCTGGGCCTGTGGTGGTGGAGCGGCCGCGATCTGATACTGGTACATCTGCGGATGCATCGTTTGTGCCGGGATGGCCGCAACGGCGGTCGGTGTGGCCGCGTACGGTGGAGGCGGCGGGGCGAACTGAGCCGGCGCGGACGGATTCACGCTCCAGCTATTACCATAGAACGGCTGTGGCACGATTCCGGGAGGATATGGCGGATAGGTCGGCGTCATACTGGTGACCACCGAGTTGTATGAAGGCGGCAGTTGTGCATGTGCAGGAAGCTAATCGAAAAAAAAAACAGAAAACGTACACGTTGTTAATAAATGGTTTAAAATGGTTCACGATTAGATTGTTCAAGTGTTTGCTCGTGGTGCGGGTGACTCACCTGACCGTTCATGTATTGCTGATATGCGGCCTGATGTGCGGCATCATACGTTGGAAATCCTGCAACAAAGGGAGACAGAGAAGGAAGACCAAAACGTTCACAAACCCATTCACAACTCGTGTGTATCGTTTGCAGCTTCCGCACAAATATCCTCACAAACACACACGCACAAGAACAACAATGAATCACGCATGAATGGGTGATGTTTCACAATTGTGCACAGTGAATTGCACCGTGCGTGTTTTTTTATTCTAATCATTTTGCGGATTGATTATGACTTCCTCCAATCCGAAGACGGTGAAACAGGGAACTACAATTTCACCATCCATGATGCCCACAACGAGGCTACTTAGATCGATCCATGGTGAATGTAGTGCTAATTTTCATACCAAAAATCCACCTCCACCAAAGGCAGATCCAAATCTGTCCACCGGAAATGCTTACCATTTGATCCTTTGTTATTCATGGTTGCACTTCGTTTTACGTTTTGTTTTGGTTGTATCGCTTTTTCACAGGCGTTGTTTCGTTTTTTTCCCCTTGTTTTTTGCTACCCCTCGTTCGTATCGCTTTGACTTGCTCGCTTCGGTCGCGGACCGTATTTCACTATTATATTATGTTAACTTGTAAATTTGTAACTATAAATACGCGTGTAAAGTGTATCTATGTATGTTAAAAATAAATACAAAGTTTGGTTTTTAATCGCGTTGCTCCGATTTGTACCAGAATATCGATCTGGTGTTTGTGTAAAATCACGAACTGACGGTAAATCAGGCAGGTTCGCCCATAGGTAGCAATCAGGCAAAGGCCTCTCGAAAAAGGCCTATAATGCCACCACTAATATGCCGTCAACCACCATGCTCATGTAGTACTAGTTTTGTCGTAAGCTACTCATCAAAAGCAGCATACGTACAGAGTTCTATTTTGTCCAGTAAAAGCAAATTTTACTGTGTTTCGAATGTAAAATCAGCAATTTTGCAGTCAACATGCCATTCAAAATGGCTTCTTTGAATGGTCACGCTGTACAACCTTTTTTCTTCACGAATGCTGTAGCAGAATTCGTTGAACTGCATCATTCAGCAACAGCATGTAAAATTACAGGTTCACATAATATTGGAGACGAATCATCGTTAAAATGTAACGAAAATCGACCTATTCTCCCATCTTATTGATCCATTTGAACTGAAAAAACATTCCCCTTTGGCGATAGCAGCGCACTCACGTGGTCGGATGGGGAAGCTTTTGACAACGGCCGTTGTTAGTGAACCGTTTTTGAAATTTATTTCAAAGCAAATAAGAAAATATGAGTTCTTGTAACAAATAACAGCACGTATTCGGAATGACTCAAAGGACACAGCCACTCGGGGTTCTTCCCTCAATCATGTCTGTGTTACAGTTATGTAATGGATATATTTAACCTACTGCAGCAAGAAACTGCCTGTAAACGCGGTTTCCTCCCTTTATCCTTCAAACCTTGTTTCAGCATTCAAGATGCAAAGCCATAACCGCCAGTAATGATGGCATCATTTTCTTTTAACGTTTCGATAAAGCGCTGTCGGTTTGGGTAAGCTTAAAGGTTTGGAATCACTGGTTATGAGGTAATAAACTTAAAACCTTTTCTACTGAGTGATATTCTTTCTAGTAATTAGAATAAATCCCGTTTAGCTATATGCATTAACCCGGCGATGGTCTACACTTTATATTAGGAATGGAATACAATGCATTGCATAACTTAAACCGTATCATCGAAGAAGCTGTTCAGCATGGTCGCCACATCCGATGGGCGATATTTAACGTACTTGTCGATGTTCTTACTAAACTGCACATCCGAATACCTAAAAGGAATATGCAAGGAAAATATACTTCATAAGCAATATAGACAAAATTTTGTAAAACTACTTACACCTCGAAGAACGTATTATACTTTGGAACGATATGTTCACTATTGTCACGTTTGATTCCCTCTCGCAGGAGCACATCCGGCACGGAGATGGCACGCTGAGTTTTGACCGCGTCGTCCAGCTCCTTGTTGAAGTTTGAGAAACGATCCTTAATGGTGGCACGTTCCTTATCCTTCACTTTACCATTGATCGGCCGTGGCATTTCGTCCAGCGGGTGTATAAAGGAAAGCAACTTTGACCACGAGCCCAGATAAGCTTTCTTTAGATCTTGAATCATTTTTTGATAGCGTCGCTCACAGTCGTGCTCGGTAAGTGCGACAATTTCGATCAAGCTGGATCGTTGTAGCGATTTCAGTATGTAATGTGTATTATTCAACTTGAATAGTTGCTTCGTGGCCGTGTCGCCGTACTGTTCTGATTTGGTTGCAATTGTATAATTCAATTCTGATAACACTTTCCCTGTGGAATTGTGAAGAAAAAAGCGGGACACATCACATCAATCCAACTGTTGAAGTTAATAAGAAATGGAATTATTCCAATTTACTTACGGACATAAATTCCCAGCAGAGCCTTATTTTTCTGCTCAATCGATAGTGCCTTTTGCGAAGCAATACGATCAAGATCGTTCGTGTAGATTGCCTCGGTTTGCAGCAGTCCTCCGATGGTGTCACAATGTTCTTGCAGCTGCTCCAAAAACCAGATTGTATTTGACGTCAATTCGTACACTGTTGCATCGCGTGGAACATTCGATCCACCACCGTAACTTATCGTGCTTGAGGTCATGCTGACCATACCACCGCCACCACCGTCGTTGCGAACAGATTCGATGAACTGTTCCAAACCCTTCGAAGCCGTATGCTGGAGACGGTTCAGTACGCCCGATAGCTGCTGCTTCTGCGTAGCGTCACAGATACGATCTATATCTGGTTGCAAAATCTGAACGTGCTTTAGCGCGGAAAATATACCAAGTGCGGAGGACCACTCCTTGCGTCCGATACTTCGCATCACTTTGGACGTTATTTGTTCCGCATCTTTCACTACCATCTCTATGGATGGTTGGGACAGCCTCGAGAATACCTCATTGTGCCGGGACGGAGGTACGATATCGTTCAAAAGTTGCCTCTCCCATACCAGTAGTTTCTGAAGACCGAGCAGCAGCACCAGATACTTTTCAAGCTCCTGATCGTTATCATTGCCGTACTCCTCCGCTGCTAGGATGTCTCCGAAAGAGGAATTCTTTCTCATTGCTAATCCCGCTGATTGGCCAAGCGTTTGGGAAGCTTTCATGAACATCTTGTTAGCTTTCCGTTCGAAACTGCAATTAAAGCGAAATAACACACCGTTTATGTTGAATGCAATCGATTCCAGGCCCAACTACTTACATTTGCTGCAAACGAGCGGACGTTGTCTTCTTAACACCCGTTTCCGCACGCCCATAGCCATGTCTTGTACGCAAAGGTTCATTTCCCCAGCTACCACTCTTTTGGTGATCTTTCAAGTTTTGCAACGATCTCATGATCACTTCCGATCTTTCGTCGCCAAATATTTGCACGTACTCCCGACGCAAATTGTTATCCAGCCACTGTGCAATCACGTTCAGTTCCTCCCGTGCACTCGGTGGTAGCTGTTTGATCGAAGGACAATCCTCATTAGATGAATCCTCCTCGATGTAGATCATGTCCAGCAAGTCAACTGGTTTTAGCGGAGCGTTGTGTTTTTTAAGCAACGACTTGAAATGATTATTAAGTGTTTCGCATCCATTATTGAACAGGCTTGTTACGTTCTCCAGCTCAACGCTCTGCGGGTTGTTGTTCAGGAAGTAATCTTTTGCCTTTTTTAGCTTGTTCAACCCATCGAGGAATGATCCAATGTTACCCTCAGACGGTCCCTGGTGGATTAGATTGCACACATCTTGCGAAGCGTCGTAATGGGACAGCACTTGTTCCATGTATTGCAGCGTACTGTCAAGATCTGCAATTTACAGGCAAAGGTATCAGTGCCCGAGCGTACTACAGTACCGGAATAGCATTACTTACTCTGTTGCTGTTTTTGCAGATTCTTTGTAATATTGTAAACGGGTAGGATAGTATGTTCAAGCTTTCCCAGCCGTTGCTCGAACGAGTTCAGGATCTTGGACATGGATTGTGTTAACTCGGTATACTTCTCGACATGGTCCTTCAGCAGTGCCTGATTTGTTTTCTCCTGGAAGAACAATGAATTTCATGCCACTGGTCTTACATGTATGCTTACACATTCTTTGAACTTACTTTCTCCAGCTTAATCTCAATCTGGAGCGTATTTTCCAGAGCACTCATGGTGAATTAGTGCTTTACAAAGTTTGTTCAATGAAAAATAATACACCCACGAACGAGTGATGACGAAAACAAACCCATACATGAGCAAAGTCGATGAAAACCAAGTGACAGTGGGAATATAAACAATCGACGAATATTGCTTTAGCGATCGTCGACTTTGCCACTGCAGTGGATGTTTTTCTAGAGCAGATTAAAATGAAGAAAAAACATTGTATTTCCCGATTAGCTCACGAAACCAGTGGACTGTACGGAACAATTCTGTGTTCTAGACTATTTAGTTGTTGAGTAGCTGTTTTTTTGTGTAATACCGCTATTTACGCGTGCAGTTTAGTTTGTTTATCTTGTTGGCGTCAAAATAGATGATTGTTCAGAACAAGACTGCTACGCAACGAAACAGAAGGTCAGTAAGAAGACAATAGACGAAATCGATAGTGATCAGACGACACAGTTTGGATAGTAAAGTTGGCATGTTTCTTTCTATCGCCCTTTAGTGCGTAAACGAAAAGATTCTTCCGGATTGCGGTACTACGCTGCACTCGCTTTCGGCATCGAACGGTCCGCGTAGCCAGACACATACGATACCACCCACAATTCGCTGGGTGCTGCAGCGTAGTTGATGAGTACTATCAAATATTGGCTCCTGGTAGCGTTCCGGCTGTTTACGCATTTTTTCATTTGACAATTTAACCGCATCGGGCAGCTAACGTTAGCTAGTGCTACGGGCGCAACCAGCGGCACTAGCTTTTCGCGGACAGCATCGCCCCTAGGAAATTGCAACTATTCTGGTGCTTCGAATCTCACAGAGGTGGTTGTATGTGAATCGCCGCAAACGCCGCAACCTGATCTTCAACAACAAAACAGTAACGCTAACAGAAATCAGTTTATTGTCCTTATCGGCGATAAAGGTAGCAGCTTGAACAGCATCACGATGTTGGATCTCGATCGTCATCCGTTGCCCGATCAACTCGGCTATCTGATCCTGTCAGAGGATGGGTCAGTACATGCATCCGGAGGAGAGCTGGAAAATGACGAACGAAGTGCAAACATAATAAGCAATCTGCTTACACTTACCGAGAGGTAGGAAATTACATTGCATTGTGTTGCACGTAGATTCTCAATTTCGTTTCATCTTTTACAGTGTTGATCCAGCCATATTTAATGCACGTTCCTGCAGGAAAGTTTCGATCGTGTTCGCTGACCATAGTTTCACTATATGCCTTTCGAATAAACGCATTTATGTCGTAAAGAAACGGAATCGCACGGACGCAAGCGCGAACAGCGGCATCGAGTCGGATAATCATTCAATATTAGCTTGATTTTACGCGCGTCTTTCGGAGTAAAATAAATATTTGAGCGCTTTTGAGGAAAGCTTTACTTTCTATTCACGGCTTTCATTTACTATAACGCTCGAACCAGATTCGACTACTGCATGATTTACAGTAAAAACTGGGATACGCTCTGGTAGTATGACTGGTGCAACTGTTTTTTCAACTCCTCCTGGCTGAGCCACTGATACTTGACCTTATTGTTGGCAATGTTTGCGCTCGATTCTTTTAGAACGCTGTGGAAGAAAAATACCTTTGCACCAGTCGCTTCGGTTCGTGCATTTGCAGGGTATTTGTACTTGTAGAAACCGATCGGTGCATTACCGTAGAAAGTAACTTGCAAATTATCACCACAATATTCCTTCAACGTACGTTCGGCGGTTTGACGCATGGACTCTCCCTTTCTGTGAAGCCCTTGCGGCAACAGATAATGACTCTTGGTGCCTAATTTTTGTTCCACCAGGAGAACGAGTGTTTCCTCCAGCTTACGGTCCAGTGATTGTATATCGTTCTTTTGGTCTGCTTCTGTGGTGCGTGGGGCTGGTTTAAATCGCGCATATTCCTCGTTGTATGCGTCCTCTAAATCCTGGGCGGTTTGTTTGAGAGCTTCCGAATCTAGATCTATTTTGCCAGCCTTCAGAAGCTCCAGCTGTTGTTTTTCGGTTTCTTTGCGAAGTTCGTGATTAGATTTAAGACTTTTCTCCAGTTCCATTTGATCCAGCATTTGCTGTGAAACATAAAAACGGCGATTATTTGCTGCTATGAGTGGCCTATGAACATGCACATGTTACCTTAAATTTTGCCTCTATTGGTTCGAGTGTTTTCGTAACGATGGGTAAGCGCTCTACCAGCACACCGGCAAAGAGATCCCATTTTTGATCAGCTTGTGTAGCACCTGGTGTGGCCTGTGTTGCTGCGGTCCTAGTGGAAAACAGCCTTGCTGCGTTCAATATGGATCGATTGACGAGAATCCGCATTTTATGTGATTTTGGCTAGGTTTTACCGGGTTATGAAAAGATTCGCGAGTTTACGCAAAGCAATGTTTATGTTATCGAACGTGACAGCAAGTCGAATCTTGACGAACCTTGGTAAATTACAGTAGAGGATGATGGGTTCAGAAGCTGTCGGAAAACGTATTTACCCGAAGAAAATATCGCGATTTGCGTAATCTTATACAAAATTTCATTTTAATATGATTGGTACTTTGTGTTTTTGAGATGTTAAATATATTTACAAACTTTTGGGAAGTTTCTCAAATGTTGCATCCACCTTATTTATTTACCTTGGCATTGCGGTGTGACAGCCGGACCAGCCAGCTGTACGAACCTTCGTGCAGCAGAAAAATCATCGCCGCCATTACGGTACAACGAGTCGCTCGCAGAGGTTGGTTGCGTGAAAAGTGAAACAAGTTCAGAAAACGGCAGTCAAAATCGGATAAAACGTACGGCGAACGCTTGCCAAAGCTGTAAGTAGTGAAATGGGCAGTGATTTATGCTAGTATACCGTTTTCTTTTCGCCAAAAAGCCGTCTCAAAGTCCGTCCGTAAATCGATCCGTACGCCATGTAGTGTTGTGCACGCGTGTGTGTTTCGCTTAGGGCTAAGCAAATGGGGCCACGGGAACAGAAAAACGGAGAAGCGAGGAAAAAAAGTTTGCGTTGGAAAGCTAGATTGATTGACACACCCAGTCGAAAAAGTATTCGATGGAGCTGTGTGGTACGATGCATCTAAATCAGTTAATTGGAATGTTGAACGAACGGAATAGCTATCACGAGCGGAAGCACTGGCTTTCCAGGACTGTGCGTATGCTCCACTATCTCCCTGCACTGCGTGCCGCGCCCTAGAAGTGCGAGGTGGTGTGAAAAATCGATATTTTCAGCGACCTATGGAATACGCACCGCATTCAGTACACACTGCGGCATTTATATTGCGTATCGCTAGAAATGGGTTTGCGTAAAAAGTTCGGTGCTTGGTGGTAATATTACCAGAAATATTCTCCCTAAGTTGGGGGATTTTGTTTAATAGCTTTACGAATGTCCTCCTTTAGATACGTAAACAGTTCTCCAGCAATTTCCATCTCACTACCTTTGCCATGTTTAATGTTTTCAATGTTGCTCGTATATGAAAAAGAGGCATATTTCACGAAATAATGTGGAGAAACAAATGTCAATTGAAGTAATGAACCGACTGTGCCACCGCCGCCCCTACGGTTCACTTCCTTTGACCCTCATACTGATTGGTTGAATCGGCATTGATGCGGCATGAAGTAAACCAAACAGCTTCATGCACCATATTACGTCATCGCCTTTCGTTGGGTTATTTTTAAACATTACCAGCTCCGGTGGCTGCAGCACTGATCATCGTGATTCGGGGTGATGATGCTACGGACCACAAGATCAAGTGTGCATGTGTGTGAATTCATTTCCGTTAATCACGAAGCGAATCGGCTGTTGCTGGATATGTAAAGTTATGGACCATTTCAAGCTGCTGGATTGTTAGACTTGTTGTGTGTCCGTTGGGGGAAAACACTAAAAACAAACAATTCCATACAATTGTGTTATGAGAGCATTTTTCGTTCATAGTGAATCTATTCTTTTGGACATTACTGTAGTGTATCGGGGATTGAAAGGAGTGAATATAGAAGTCTTTATGGTCAAAGCCTATTACAATCATCCAACTACAGCTGCCTGATTGAACGTGGAATTTGATGGCGTCATACTGGTGTGGTGTTCAGTTTGCGACAGTGTATCTTCCACGGTTTGTGCGATAAGATAAGAAGTATGCATGTTTTCACGTAGCCTAGAGTTTTAAGGTGTGTAGTCACCAATGACAAATAACGTGCAAGTGGTAAAACTTGTCTCGATGGGTAGTTTTGCACCATAGAGTAACCATCGTGCAATGCTAATATAAAATCCACTGACTTTGAGAAAGCTTCAAAAATGTTATTGTGGTTGAACTAACCGCACTGTTTCAATTTTCTAACTTGCACTCTGCCTGAAACGATTATCATATTGTACATACCAAGCCGATTAGTGAAGTGAACGTTCAAGTGTTTAACTGTAAAATTATGATCAATTTCATCTACGCCTATGATGGGAGACCAAAAGCAAAAACAAAAAGAAAACAAATTATGGAAAAGAGAAGGACGACGAGAGAACAACAGTAGAGAAAATAAGAGAGAAAGAGAGAGAGAGAGATCATTAAAAGAGAAAGAGTGAAGAGGGTATGTAAATTGAGAGAAATGACTGCCAACATGAACAGAAAACAAACCACATGATACGTGATACAAGCATGCGTTCGTGCGTGCCGGATGTTGATGCGTATGTACAATGTTGAGTGGAAATGAAGCCATCCAACCAACCAGCCAAATATGTACCGTGCATGTGGAAGGCGGACACAGTTACCGAAAGTTCTACGGTTGACTAGGTTACACTGCCAAGTTTTGACTTTCAAGTGTTTCTGTCATACATGTTTCACAGCATCGAATTGTGTTGTTGGTTTTGTTCCGCAATAGTTACTCACTCTAGCTATTTTTTAATCATCTTTGACGTCTCAGAATGTTCATGAATCAAAATAGTATTAAGAATTTCTGTACCGCTAGACCTGTGATTCGATCAAGATCATTTCGTTCTTTTTAGTTCATGCAATTTTATGATCACCTTTCGTTGTTTGCTCATGTACTTATAATGGTCACATAGTAGTAATTTCGAATGGAAAACTTTGAAAGCGTGTGTTCACATTATGTAGTCACAAAGCTGCCGCATTTATGCAGTCAGTTGTATGCACGACTTATGGTTGTAATCGACGGATTTTTTTGTTAATGTTTTGTGTTCATTTTGTAACCTCTTTCTTTACTCTCGTACATCTGCATTTCTCTGTGTATTTGTAGTGTTGTAAGGATGATGAGACCATAAACGGTTGGTTGTGTTGTGCCAAGGTTTCGTAAATGGTTCAAATTTTCCCATTGGGAAAAAAAACATGGAAAACAGCCTACGATCGATCGAACGATAATGTGTTTTCCCTTCTTTTGTTGATTAACTACATATAATATTTATGCGACTGAGAAATAGCGTAATTTTGTTTATGTTGTTACCTGCAAAATCTGACGTTGCTCCTTTATCTCTCTTTCTCTTTCTCTGTGTTTCTCTCTATTTCCTCTCTATTTCTCTCTTCTCTTTCTCTACCGCTGTCACTCTCTCTCACTCTCTCTCTCTCTCTCTGTCTGCCACTTCCTGGTTGGTAAAAATTGTCAAAAAATGGGCCAACTTTTATGTTCTTCTTTCGTACGTGTGCGCGATCGCTTGGATCGTTACACCATCATGTAATCGATTAAATCGTAAAAAAATCGGATTCTCTTTCCTTCAATGACTGGTGCAAATGAAATGCAATGCGAATGCGATGGCAGAATGTGCTGCTGATTTTGCGGAACCGGTGACGAAAGAAGAACAGAAGTGAAGCGGGGCGGGGGAGCGCAGAGTGGACGACACGTTCAGATTCTCCGCACACATTACACACATACACACACACACACACACCTCCTAGCTATCTATGTACACTCCCATCCTAGAGGGGGAAGTGTATGTTCATTAGGTAGGTTGGACAACCCGCGGCCCATTTTACATCATCCGCATCGGTGCGCTATCGCCAACCGCAAGGATACTGACTGCACCGACGCGCAGAGAAGCATAACCGTCAGGGTCATAGGCTACAAAAACCAGGAAAGAGGGGCGGCAGGATGGCACAGGCTACTACGGCTACTACTACCGGTACCCGTCAGCAGTCGGATGCAGGGGACGAGCTGGTGCCAACAACACCCACGGACGATGAGAATCTCTTCATCAATCCGTCCGACGGTTTGCCGAACGAGCATCCGGCCCTACCGAGCGCCTATGATTCGGACAGCGAGTCAAATCCTGTGGCAGACGACGATTTGTTGGATGATCTGCCAACATCGATCATTGTGACCAACATACACTCGGAAGTGTTCGCCGATGATGCGATGAAGGCTAGCTTGGAGGAGCTGTTCCGCACGTTTTCCGAAAACACCACCTTCCAGTGGTTGAAGAGTTTTCGACGGTTGCGCGTGAACTACGACAGTGCGCTGGCAGCGGCAAATGCGCGCATTCGATTGCATCAATACCCCTTCGGCAAATCCACCATTAACTGCTATTTGGCTCAGCCGGTGACGCCGGTTTCGAATACAAACCTTAAACCACCCGCACCCGTCAAGCAGTTCCTTATATCACCGCCTGCCTCACCGCCGGCTGGCTGGGAACCGGCTGAGGAGGGAGAACCACTCGTTAACCATGACCTGTTGGCAGCTTTGGCCAGCTTAACGCCTGGCGAAAGTCACGAAATTCATGCCCAATCCGAGCACCATCCGGGCATCATTTTACACACTGCAGCTGAGCAGCTGGAAGCGGCTGCAGCGGCCGCAGCGGACGGCGCAGATGACGAAGAAACGGGCGCTAAATCTTCTAGTATGGGCAGCAGTTTCGAAGATGACGATCCTGACAAAGAGAACTCACCCATCGTCGGATCGAATGCGCGCAAGCCACGCATCATGCAAACACGTTGCCCAGAACGCAAAAGCTCCACCTAAATTGGTTGTTGATCGGTCGATCGATTGATCTATCGAGAAAAAGTCCATGTTTCTGCATCGGTATGAAACAAGAGAGAATTTGTCGCAGCTGCGAACTTTAGAAATCTGCCTGTCTTCTGCTAGGTTGATTAGAAGAAATATGTATTGTTGGGCTTTACGGTAGAAAACGGAATGTGGCCATGTAAAAAGTACTATCCCACAATTGTTCATTCTTGAGCTCGTTTCCTGTTACAAGCATATTCGCAATCGTGTCTGATCTCGCGATTTAAGAGACTACAGGTCTGTAAGAAGTCTCCGTCATATGGAACAACAGGCAAGATAAATATAAATATTTTGTATTAATATCCTACAGCGAACCTTCTGTCTGATGTGGATGATAGGTTATCGGTTTTGTTTAACTTTTATGTTGATAAGGTTGCGTGTTAGATATATCGGTCGTGCAAGCGTATAGCTTCTTCGTCTAGGCACATTAGACAGCGTCAGTATCAATCAGAATTCATTTGATTGTTTTTCTCTTACGTGCGTTATAGTTTAAAATCTTTCTATTAGCTTAAAATGTGGGGAAATTAACCATAGAAATCGATATTGAATAACAAGCTAATCTCAATATGTAAATTCTTTCCTTTACTCGTACCACATTTTTGAGCAGATGTTATCTTGAAAATAAATCATTTTTATGTTACATTTTCTTAAATATGAACAATTATTATTAGCTCGAAATAGTTTGCTTGATGAACGCTTACGCATGTTTTTAGGATTTGCACACTTAATTGTCGTCAGCTAAGGTTAATTGATTTACAAATCAAAATCAAAAATATTAAGCATATCGGAGTATTTTTAGACGAAAGTTGGAACCATAACTAAAGTGCATAATACACTTGGCACATTCAACTACATCCAACACGTATAATTTTGCATGTAAAAAGAGCATGCGTTGTGCGGGAACCAAAGTTTCAAATTAAAAATGTTGTTACATAACATGTCCATGAATGTTGCTGGGACACATTTTCGTTCCATTATCAAAAGCAAAATTAATACCAAAAGGCTGGAGGAGAAAGATAACGTAAACATTAATCTTCTGTCCCAATAATCGTCATCCACGAACATGTTTGTTCCTCAACGTCCTCCTACTACACATGCTCTCCTTTTAGCAGTGTGGCACGCTAAATCGACTAACCGGTTCGAAGGTTGTCATGTGAGAGGAATCGATGTTTATGTGCTTACGTGTAAATTGTATTCAATGGAGAATAACGATGTTGCTATCGGATGTGTTACTTTTCCCATTTCCTATCTACGTAGAAATGAAAATTGCATGTATATTTATGCGCTCTCGGACTCAGCATTCAGTGTTTGTTGTGTCACCAGACGTTTTATAACTGTTATATCTATTCGATGATGACGAGCCCGTAGGTTCGATTGTTGTTGTGCTCATCTGAAATTTATCCTACAATGGTGGTTCGGTTTTGGAGCATTTTTCTATATATTTTTCTACGCTATTACTATGCGACGATGTACCGCAACAAAGCACATACCACTCTGGTCATCAACAAACATCACCTGGTTAACCTTTTGATCCCTAAAGTGTGTACAATAGACATAGCTATACCAGTAGAACCTTTTTGAAGGGATCTTTGGGTAATGGACAGGGCACTATATTGTCACAGTACTTCCAATATTTAACGTAACGAGATATTAAACGTTGAACTGATCACACGGATACCGGTAAATGGGACGAACAAACCGATGCATAATATAAAGCAAAGTAAAACAATATTTTAGTTAGTGCTACTGACGAGTCGTGAATGCTAACTGTAGTATGTTATACAATGAATACTAATGGTTTAGAGGTAGAGAACTGATTGACAAACGATTTCTTTCCAAACAACAAACCAGCGCATTCGTTATGAAAGTCTTTGGAATTGATTGAACATGTACTGGGCGAATGATTGTTCGCCGCCACTGGAAAAGTATAGGATCGCTCGGTGTGCCATTGGCGAAAGAAGTCCGTTATTATTCCCAATGAATGAGTGTGATGGGCATGTAATGAAAATGGAGATTTCATGGTAAAAAAGGATCTCGTTAATTTTAACGTCAAGGCAAACTAGTAGTGTAATAATAGTAAAAATATAGACGAAACGAAAGGAGTGAGAGAATGACTAGTGTAGAGGCAAAGATTTAGCAAAACAATATCAAATGAGTTGGTGAGTGATGGATCAATTATTATTATTGATGAAGATTGCAGTAGCATGAAGGATATTATATACATAACTGTCAAATAAAGTTTGATATAGATTTAATTGGTTTGATGGTATTTTGTTATTGGATTCATTGGAATGGCCAGGGAGTCAGTAAAGATTGAGAAAAAGTATTGCATAACACACTACATGGCAGCGACGATAAAGACGGACAATGCGCTGACTTTACTGTTTTGATGTGCTATTATCAATGTACATTATTTTAATTATTTATATTTTGTTTATAAATTTAGGTTTTTTAAAGACGTCCAACCGAAAGGAATTATACAACAAAAGGATATACTGTAGCGACAAAAAAGAACACAAACTAAAAGTAAATCAGTTATCTTCATACAAATACAACAAGAGGTAAGTAAATATAGCTCTGGACTATATCGTTCGTAAAGTCTCGCAACTAAAATCGCATGCTTTCCTTTCATTGCAGGCTTAGAAGTAGAAATAATTATCATAAGATTAATACACACAGAAGCAAGACACAATGGAGCAGTTTACCCCGAAGGAAGTACGCATTCTGGAGAGTGCTGAAGATATCCAGGAACGTCGTGATCAGGTGTTGAATCGCTACAGTGAGTTCAAGCTCGAGACACGCCAGAAGCGCGAAAAGTTGGAAGACTCGCGTCGTTTCCAATACTTCAAGCGCGATTCCGATGAATTGGAAAGCTGGATTAATGAGAAACTGCAGGCGGCTAGCGAGGAGAGCTACCGCGACCCAACGAACTTGCAGGCGAAAATCCAAAAGCATCAGGCGTTCGAGGCAGAGGTTTCGGCGCATAGCAATGCGATCGTGGTGCTGGACAACACCGGCCAGGAGATGATCAACCAGGGTCATTTTGCGTCGGAAACTATCCAGCGCCGATTGGAGGAGCTGCAGCGTTTGTGGGAGCTGTTGCTGTCTCGCTTGGCCGAAAAGGGCATGAAGCTACAGCAGGCGCTAGTGCTGGTGCAGTTCCTTCGCCATTGCGAAGAGGTAATGTTCTGGATCAAGGATAAGGAAGCGTTCGTGACAGCGGATGAGTTCGGACAGGATTTGGAGCATGTCGAAGTGCTGCAGCGCAAGTTTGACGAGTTCCAGAAGGACATGGCCTCGCAGGAGTATCGTGTGACGGAGGTTAATGAGCTGGCCGACAAGCTGCTGTTCGGTGGTCATCCGGAAAGGGAAACGATCACGCGCAAGAAGGAGGAACTGAACGAGGCCTGGCAGCGCTTGAAGCAGCTGGCCATATTGCGCCAGGAGAAGCTGTTCGGGGCGCACGAAATCCAGCGTTTCAACCGCGATGCGGATGAGACGGTTGCGTGGATCGCTGAAAAGGATGTCGTGCTGTCGTCCGATGATTACGGGCGCGATCTGGCCAGCGTACAAGCGCTGCAACGCAAACACGAAGGTGTGGAGCGTGATCTGGCGGCACTCGAGGACAAGGTGGCCGCCCTCGGTACCGAGGCCGGACGCCTGTGCAGCATTCATGCCGATCACAGCGAACAGATTCGTGAGAAGCAGGCAGAGATTGCTGCGTACTGGCAGTCGCTGACAGCGAAGGCTAAGGAACGCAAGCAGAAACTCGACGAGTCCTACTTCTTGCACCGTTTCCTGGCCGATTTTCGCGATCTGGTATCGTGGATTAACGGCATGAAGGCGATCATCTCCGCGGACGAACTGGCAAAGGATGTTGCCGGAGCGGAGGCGCTGTTGGAACGTCACCAAGAGCATAAGGGCGAGATTGATGCACGCGTGGATAGCTTCAAGCTGACTACGGAGGCCGGACGTCAGCTGCTCGAGCGTGAGCATTATGCCGCAGCAGAGGTGCAGGAGAAGCTAGCTGCGCTCGAGAATGACAAGAGCTCGCTGCTCGTTTTGTGGGAGGACCGCCGCATCCTGTATGAGCAGTGCATGGATCTGCAGCTGTTCTACCGCGACACTGAGCAGGCTGACACGTGGATGGCGAAGCAGGAAGCGTTCCTCGCTAACGAGGATCTCGGCGATACTCTCGATTCCGTTGAGGCACTGATAAAGAAGCACGAAGATTTCGAGAAGAGTTTGGCAGCACAGGAAGAAAAGATTAAGGCGCTGGACGTGTTTGCAACGAAGCTGATCGATGGTCAGCATTATGCTGCGGATGATGTGGCTCAGCGTCGTGCAATGTTGCTGGCGCGCCGTTCGGCTCTACAGGAAAAATCTTCAGTGCGACAACACCTGTTGGAGGATTCGAACTCTCTGCAACAGTTTGAGCGCGACTGCGACGAAACAAAGGGTTGGATTAGCGAAAAGCTTAAGTTCGCTACTGATGATAGTTATCTCGATCCAACCAACTTGAATGGCAAGGTGCAAAAGCACACGAATTTCGAGCACGAGCTGACGGTGAACAAGAGCCGCATTGAGGACATCACGGCTACGGGCACGAAGTTGGCCGAGAACGAACACTATGCTGCGGACAAGGTGAATGCTCGCATGCAAGAAATCGTGACGTTGTGGGAATCGCTGGTACGAGCCTCGGACAAGAAGGGATGCAAACTGCAGGAAGCTTCGCAGCAGCAGCAGTTTAATCGCACTGTCGAGGACATTGAGCTGTGGTTGAGCGAAGTGGAGGGTCAGCTGTTATCGGAGGACTACGGCAAGGATCTAACTAGTGTGCAAAACTTGCAGAAGAAGCAGGCTCTCCTGGAAGCTGACGTTATGGCACATCAGGATCGCATCGAGGGCATTAAGGTCGCGGCCAACAAATTCGTCGAGAGTGGTCACTTCGATGCGGATAACATTCGCGCGAAGGAAGCGGCACTATCAAAACGCTACGCTGCTTTGGCTGAACCGATGTCGATCCGTAAGCAACGTTTGCTTGATTCACTGCAGGTGCAGCAGTTGTTCCGTGATTTGGAAGACGAAGCGGCTTGGATTCGTGAAAAGGAACCGGTGGCCGCATCGACTAATCGAGGTCGCGACCTTATCGGTGTGCAGAATTTGATCAAGAAGCATCAAGCAGTGCTTGCGGAAATCAATAACCACGAGAGCCGATGCGCTGGTGTCATTTCCAATGGGGAGCAGATGCTGACAGAGCAACCGACAGCGAGCGAAGAAATTAAGCTTCGTCTGGATGCGCTCAAGGATCAGTGGAGTTCACTGAAGGAGAAGTCCAACCAGCGTAAACAAGATTTGGAAGACTCGCTGCAAGCACATCAATACTTTGCCGATGCAAACGAAGCCGAATCGTGGATGCGCGAGAAGGAACCGATTGTTTCGAATCAAGACTATGGAAAGGACGAAGACTCCTCGGAGGCTCTGTTGAAGAAGCATGAAGCTCTGGTGTCGGATCTTGAAGCATTCGGTAATACGATTCAAGCTCTGCAAGAGCAAGCAAAGAACTGCCGTCAGCAGGAGACACCGGTCGTGGATATCACCGGCAAGGAGTGCGTGATGGCCCTTTATGACTATACGGAAAAGTCTCCGCGCGAAGTGTCGATGAAGAAGAACGATGTGCTAACGCTGCTCAACTCCAACAACAAGGACTGGTGGAAGGTTGAAGTGAACGATCGTCAAGGTTTCGTACCAGCGGCCTACATCAAAAAGATTGATCCCGGCCTAAGCGCCAGCCAGCAGAATCTGATCGATGGTCACTCGATCGCCAAGCGCCAGATGCAGATCAACAGCCAGTACGACAATTTGCTTGCATTGGCTCGTGAACGTCAAAACAAGTTGAACGAGACGGTGAAGGCGTACGTGCTAGTTCGTGAAGCAGCCGATCTGGCTGCCTGGATCAAGGATAAGGAGAGCCACGCGCAGATCAAGGATGTTGGCGAGGATTTGGAAGAAGTCGAGGTGCTTCAGAAGAAGTTCGACGACTTCAACGACGATTTGAAGGCAAATGAAGTGCGACTGGCGAAGTTGAATGAAATCGCTATCCAGCTGACATCGCTTGGACAAACCGAGGCCGCACTGAAGATCAAGACTCAGATCCAAACGCTTAACGAAGAGTGGGCTACATTGCAAACGATCACCCAGGAACGGGCGAGCCAGCTCGGATCAGCTCACGAAGTGCAGCGCTTCCATCGTGATGTTGACGAAACGAAGGATTGGATTGCCGAGAAGGAGAATGCTCTGAACAACGATGAGCTGGGCAAGGATCTCCGCGGTGTTCAAACGTTGCAGCGCAAACACGAAGGCTTGGAGCGCGATTTGGCTGCACTGCAGGATAAGATCCGTCAGCTGGACGAGACTGCGAATCGCTTGATGCAGTCGCATCCGGACACTGCCGAGCAGACTTATGCCAAGCAGAAGGAGATCAATGAGGAATGGCAGCAAGTAGTGACGAAAGCACAGCAGCGCAAGGAGAAGCTGCTCGATTCGTACGATCTACAGCGCTTCTTGAGCGACTACCGTGATCTTTCCGCCTGGATTAGCTCGATGATGGGGCTGGTTACGTCGGAAGAGCTGGCTAACGATGTTACTGGAGCGGAAGCGTTGATCGAACGTCATCAGGTGAGGAAAACATGTTTGGGATTCGTAATGGTGAAAAAATTACGTATCCGAATAATTGTTCTTTGGGGAGGGATCAATGTTGTTTTAGGCGAGTTTACTTTTTCCCAGCCCCAATTTTATTCTTGTGTACGGTTGGTTCATCACTTTGTGTAAGCGTGTTTTTTTCCATTTGTCCTATGTCCCCTTCTCGTTAATGAATGTTAGTAGAGTTAGTGTGTTTTTCTACAATTTATGTACATGTTTTACATCAAAACTTTCAAATTATTTTGTTCCAGTATTATGCTGGTGGAAACTATAGGAAGTTCAACATCATTTTAAGAAACACGCAATGCATTCATTTAGCACGAACTTTGCTGCAGTTATATTTGTTTATCGCCATCGAAAAATGGTCATCACTGTGAGAAAACAGTACTGACGGTTTGAATGCATCTTCATAAATCCAGACAAGAACATGACCCCAGAAATGTGCTACGATTGTATTTTAACATCGATTTATTTTTTTTTTATTTTTCTTCACTCAATCAGAAGAATACACATTGCCGTGCACATTGCCATTCCTGGATCTGGCAAAAGATAGAAAAAAATGACTTAACAATTTGGACTCGCATTGCTGCACATCTAAATTGATGCAAGAATTTTAGGTTTTATCATGTGACCAAAATTTAATGTTCAAATCAAACCCATACTAAAATGTGATTCTTTTCCAAATCTGCCATTTTTATTTTTCATAGAACCATCGTGCCGAAATTGATTTTCGTTGCGGTATCCCGCAGGTACAGCCGACTAATAGCCACAACACACTACCCAAAGCCACGCATATATTTTGTGTTTTCAATAATTGTTTCTAAGCCTTATCTAATTAGTGCTTTACATATCATGCCTCTAATTTTTGTTTCATCACAATAAGATAAATGTCCACCTTACTCTGCTTATAACAATATGTGGGAAAACATATTTTTAATGGCGATAACATCCAACATATGAGTTAGCTGATTACCATTGTCGATTATGTATCAGATGCTGCAAAAGTATTTGGCACCCATTTATGTGTGTGTGTTGTTTTATTAACGGCGAAAGTTAGAGAGTTTTAACCATTTTTTTTGTTGCTAAATGATAATTTTGCGATCGAGTTTTGTTTTTTTTTAATTGTCTGTTCTATTTTTTGTGTACTTTTTTCATAACATTCGCCATACGCTGTTGCTGCAGTACTGTTTAAACAAAAGATTTGTTCTTGTAGCTATTATTATAATACAAACAATTCATTCACGCTCATGCAGGAGATATGTGATGATGGTTACGTTATAAAATGATCCATACATTTAATGTCATATAACATAGTCGCGTTCACTTTGTTAATAACTTTTTCTTCGAATTATGGATTAATCTTTCTTATGGTAAATGTAGGAAACAATCGCTATCCGTTAGTTTTCTCTAACATGTAGTGACTAGTTTCATGTTTTACAGACCTTCACAAGAATACACCTCCACCGGTTATTAATATACTATTCGCTCATGCTTTCCGTTTCATTTGTGAGGTGATGAGCAGAAAAATATGTGTTTAATTATCGACATTAATTTACGCTCACGGTATTCCTAATTTTGCTGTCATATTTGCTCACATTTGGCCGGGGTGGAAGCTCACCTAACCACACAACTTAACACTAAGTGATACTAAATGTGTTTATCTTTTGCACGATCGCGCCTTCGAACGCACATTCGATGCCACTTTATATCTGCAGGAACATCGCACAGAGGTAGATGCTCGCGCCGGTACGTTCTCCGCTTTCGAACAGTTCGGTAACGAGTTGCTGCAGGCGAACCATTATGCGGCGCCCGAAATTCAGGAAAAGATCGAGAATCTAGCCAAGGCTCGGGAAGAGTTGGAGCGTGCCTGGACTGCACGTCGTCTGCAGCTTGACCAGAATCTGGACTTGCAGCTGTACCTGCGCGACTGTGAGCAGGCTGAAAACTGGATGAGTGCTCGCGAGGCTTTCCTGAACGCGGAAGAGGTGGACTCAAAGGGGGACAATGTTGAGGCGCTCATCAAAAAGCATGAGGACTTCGATAAGGCGATCAATGGGCATGAAGAGAAGATTGGAGCTCTGCAAGTACTAGCCGATCAACTGATCGCGCAGGAGCATTATGCCGGAAGATTGATCGATGCCAAGCGTCAGGAGGTGCTGGATCGCTGGCGTCACCTGAAGGAGGATCTGATCGAGAAGCGTTCGCGTTTGGGTGACGAGCAAACGTTGCAGCAGTTCTCGCGTGATGCTGATGAGATCGAGAACTGGATCGCCGAGAAGCTACAGCTGGCAACGGAGGAGAGCTATAAGGATCCGGCCAACATTCAATCGAAACACCAGAAGCACCAGGCGTTCGAAGCGGAATTGGCAGCTAACGCTGATCGTATTTCGAGTGTACTGGCGATGGGTAGTAATTTGATCGATCGTAACCAGTGTAGCGGATCGGAAGAAGCCGTCCAGAAGCGTCTGACTCAGATCGCTGATCAGTGGGAATATCTGACTCAGAAAACGACCGAGAAGTCGTTGAAGCTGAAGGAAGCAAACAAGCAGCGCACGTACATTGCTGCAGTGAAAGATTTGGACTTCTGGTTGGGTGAAGTCGAGAGTCTGCTAACTTCAGAAGACGCAGGTAAGGATCTGGCTTCGGTGCAGAATCTGATGAAAAAGCATCAACTGGTGGAGGCGGATATTCACGCTCATGAGGATCGCATCAAGGACATGAACAGCCAAGCGGACTCGTTGGTAGAGAGCGGCCAGTTTGATAGCGCCGGCATTCAGGAGAAGCGTCAATCGATCAACGAACGATACGAGCGCATCCGCAATCTTGCTGCCCACCGCCAGGCTCGTTTGAACGAGGCGAACACGCTGCATCAATTCTTCCGTGATATTGCGGATGAGGAGAGCTGGATCAAGGAGAAGAAGCTACTGGTTGGATCGGATGATTATGGACGCGATTTGACTGGAGTTCAAAATCTGAAGAAGAAGCACAAGCGTCTGGAAGCCGAACTTGCATCCCATGAGCCTGCCATCCAGGCGGTGCAAGAAGCGGGCGAGAAGCTGATGGACGTTTCCAATTTGGGCGTACCGGAGATCGAGCAGCGCCTGAAGGCTCTGAATCAAGCGTGGACCGAACTGAAGGGACTGGCGGCTACTCGCGGCCAAAAGCTGGATGAGTCGCTGATCTATCAGCAGTTCCTGGCGAAGGTGGAGGAAGAGGAGGCCTGGATTACGGAGAAGCAGCAATTGCTATCGGTCGAAGACTATGGCGACTCGATGGCTGCCGTACAGGGTCTGATGAAGAAGCACGACGCCTTTGAGACGGACTTTGCCGCACACCGGGACCGTTGCTCGGACATCCGTGACCATGGTCAGACTTTGGTGACGAACAATAATCATCATGGTGATAGTATCTCGCAGCGCTGCGTACAACTCGACAAGAAGCTGGAGAACTTGCAGGCTTTAGCGACTCGCCGCAAGACGGCTCTGATGGATAACTTCGCCTATCTGCAGTTCATGTGGAAGGCGGATGTGGTTGAGAGCTGGATTGCCGATAAGGAGAATCACGTCAAGTCGGAAGAATTTGGTCGTGATTTATCTACCGTTCAAACGTTACTCACGAAGCAGGAGACATTCGATGCGGGTATGTATATTTTGAATTACAATATTTCTTGGTTGTTATAATTTAACTGTTTTCTTTGTTGACTTGCAACAGGTCTCTCGGCGTTTGAACATGAGGGCATTCATAATATTACTGCACTCAAGGATCAACTTATCAACGCGAACCATGCCCAGTCGGCTGCAATTCTCAAGCGTCACGAGGACGTGCTAACGCGCTGGCAGAAGTTGCGTGCGGACTCGGAAGCCCGCAAGTACCGTCTGCTGAACATGCAGGATCAGTTCCGGCAGATCGAAGATCTGTACCTTACGTTCGCCAAGAAGGCGTCGGCCTTTAACTCGTGGTTCGAGAACGCCGAAGAGGACCTCACGGATCCGGTGCGTTGTAACTCGATCGAGGAGATCAAGGCATTGCGTGAGGCTCATGCCGCTTTCCAAGCATCGCTGTCTTCGGCTCAGGTAGATTTCCAAGCTTTGGCTGCTCTGGATCAAAAGATCAAGAGTTTCAACGTCGGTCCCAACCCGTACACCTGGTTCACGATGGAAGCGCTGGAGGATACATGGCGCAATCTGCAAAAGATAATCGAAGAGCGTGACGCTGAGTTGGCTAAGGAAGTACATCGTCAGGAGGAGAACGACAAGCTGCGTAAGGAGTTCGCCAAGCACGCGAACCTATTCCACCAGTGGCTGACGGAGACAAGGTATGGAATTAGCTGTATTTTACATTTTTCGACATTTATTTTCCCGAAGCACTATAATCTCCCCCGATACTGGAGTAAGGAAGTTAATGGTGCATTTTATGTATTCTCATTTACCAATTTTTCGCAACCTTTCACCACATCACACGTGATCTTGATAATCGTCATTAAACACTTTCTCCACTCTTTCACTTATCCACTTCAATCGCATCGTTCTGCGACGGGGAATTCAAACTTTACTGAACTTTTCCCTCACCATACACAACATCCAACTACCACCACCACCTCTACCACCAACACCTTGCCTTTTTATGCCGTGACAACCAAAGATACAACATTCTTGGCTGGGATAAAAATGGGTAACGAACGAGTGTTGTGCTCACTGACTGCTGATCATCGTTCGATGGTTTTTTGGTTTGCGCGCATCTGTAACGCATTCTAACACAAACCAAGGAGAATGGCTCCCTTTTAACACCTCTAATTATAAGAAGAGCAGTGAATTTAATTTTTAAATATCCGTGCTTTGGATCAGTGCATTCATTGTAATTTTAATACCAATACAAATTGGATACATTAAAGTGCTTGTTTCGAAATTTATTATAGTTAGGTCCAAAGCACCATTCGCTTATTTCGCAAATGACGCAAATAATATAGTAACCCTACACCACCAAATACGCCAATTTTAACGTGCATACATGGCTGCAAGAGTGAAGTGATGTGCATAACACCGAAACGTAGGTTAGGCAATTGTTATTAATGTTTTACTGTGTTTTCTTTACGGCAGAACGTCGCTCATGGATGGATCGGGATCGCTTGAAGAACAGTTTGAAGCACTCTGCCACAAGGCAAACGAAATCCGTGCTCGTCGAGGCGATCTAAAGAAGATCGAGGAGCTAGGTGCCACGCTGGAAGAACATTTGATTCTGGACAATCGCTACACGGAACATTCAACGGTCGGGTTGGCACAGCAGTGGGATCAACTCGATCAACTGGCCATGCGCATGCAGCACAACCTGAAGCAACAGATTCAAGCCCGCAACCAGTCCGGCGTGTCGGAGGACTCGCTGAAGGAATTCTCGATGATGTTCAAGCACTTCGACAAGGACAAGAGCGGCAAGTTGAACCACCAGGAATTCAAATCGTGTCTGCGTGCCCTTGGTTACGATCTGCCGATGGTGGAAGAAGGCCAACCCGATCCGGAGTTCGAAGAAATTCTGAACGTGGTTGACCCGAACCGGGATGGCCAAGTGTCCCTGCAGGAATACATCGCCTTCATGATCTCGAAGGAAACGGAAAACGTCCAAAGTTTCGAAGAGATCGAGAATGCGTTCCGCGCAATCACGGCCTCCGATCCTCGCCCCCGCCCATACGTCACAAAGGAGGAACTCTATTCCGTAAGTACAGTGGCGGAAAGCTTCGGTTTCGGTGTAACGTGAGAAAGGCGTATACTAATATCCAACTATGTTTTCCACTTGAAATCTTCCGTAGAACCTCACCAAAGACATGGCGGACTACTGCGTGCAGCGCATGAAACCGTACAACGACCCGAAAACCGGCCATCCTATTACGGGTGCCTTGGATTACGTGGAGTTCACCAGAACATTATTCCAAAACTAAGCACCCAGTGTCGGGTACCCGTTGTCGCCTTTTAATAATTTGCTACTAATTATTTTTTAAATTGCATTTGGACGATAAACAAAAGAGTTCCCCCGTCGGGAGAGTAATATATATTTACTATGATTTGGTATATTTATCTAAATTTGCAAACAATCGTCAAGCATGACGCCTTAGTAAATAGTGATAGTGTTAGGGCACGATCGAACAACCTTCCGCCGTTTCTTTATCCACTATCTACGGCTTACGCGAACAGTGAATCGCCCGAACGAACGATCGAACGAAGCGTAAAAGCGACTACTCATCAAAAACTGTTTCACTTCATAAATCTATCGTGTGGTGGAACAAACGGTCAGCGGTGACACATTTTTCTGGCCGGTTTCTACTGTGAAACGGACTTTGAATTGTGTGATGAAGCAACAATCGCTTGATGCCACTGCAAACTTTAACTTTGAACTTCCAGATATTTGAAAGCAAAGATAGTATATTTAATCAAAATTAAACTTTCCCCCACTATGCTTGTTGGTAGAAGTTTATAGAGCAAAGTATGAAGAGGTATTTATTTACACACCACAACTAACCACGTTCGGATGGGGGATGAGCGGAAGGTATTTATGTTAGAAAACTGCCAGAAATGCGCAAAATCAAATGTTCAGCTTTCACAATGCAAAGGCATGGCGTTCCTCCACAAACGAGGAGACGTAGAACAATGCACACAAATGCAGCTACTATATCACTATATATGTGTATTTCTATTTATCACTTGCATCACTATTCGACGGACAGACTAGATCCGATCGTAAAATATTGCTAAACCTTCTTCAAAAATAAATGATTGCAAAAATTATTCTTATCTGTTTTGACTCTCTGTGTTCGGATGGCTTGTCGTAGGATTGTAGTGTGATGACGGTTTGCTATTTGTTTCATATATATTTTGCATCTGCAATGAATGGAATTAAACGATACGTCGTGCATTTGATGCGATAAACAGTGAACTAATCGGAAAGACTGGAATTCGGCACAGCAAATAGCACCTGGGTGGACACACTAGAAAAAGATCCCCTTTACGTGCTGGTCCAATATTTTCTTCGTCTCCTCGGTCACGTCGATCAGGGTGGAGCTTTTGTTGAGGATGATAAACACATGCCGTGAGTTGCAGCTGCGCTTCACTATCCAATAATCGTCGTGCGTCTTCACGATCGTTTCATCCATCACGTTTGATCGATTGCTTCGTACGTCATCCAGAAGATCGACGATCAGGTTCATTACATCGTTCGGAAGCCCACTCCCGTTGACCGATTGGTACTGCATTTGGCCCAACCGTATCGTACCGTGATGTTGCAGATTAAGCTCGTTGAAGAATATAAACTTTGGTGTCGTGGCCGAATCGTCCTTGCTGCTTGTACATCCGAAACCATAGCTCGATTCACCGCTACTCTGCAGATGCTGACAAATGTCCGAGGAAATGCTTGTTAGCTGCGGATTAACAACCGCATTCAGTTCCAAATAGAGCGACTGCTCGTTCTCTACCGCACTGTCGTCGAGCAGCAGGCACAAGGAAATGTTCTGCACCTTGCGGCACACCATCAGGGTGTAGCGTTTGATTTTACCCTTCTCGGTAACGTATGCTGGCCGGGTTTGCTTCGATTGAGCCAGATGATCGAACATGGGACTGTGGAAGTACTCGTACAGTGTGCACAGATCGGTCGGACTTATCCCGCTCCATACCACCTGATCGCTGTACAGGAAAATGCAATGCTTGATCGGCACGAATGTGGCCTCGATCATGTTGATGAAGTTCTGCACGCGCAGAAAGAGTAGTTGATTTAGGGGCAGATACTGCACGCTCCCGAACGCATCCACGACATCACACTTCTTCATCTGCAGATGCAGTATGTAACTCTGATAGAATGCCTCCAGCTTGCCGATTAGATTGGCCTGTGCATCCAGCTCATCGTTCGGTTGCAGATTGTCTAGGAATGTGCCGTGGAACATGCGAAACATGCGGTAGGATTGGCGCAGTACCGATTGAAAGATTGTGTCATGAATCGTATCCCCGTGGTATTCGTTGTAGTCACCGGAGTCGCGCGTCTTCCTATCGAAGGGTACGTTCAATGTCATAATCATCCAGTAGCCGGATTCGGGCTGATAGTAAAACTGGCAAGTCTTCTGCGTATGCATCGTCTGTACACTGTCATCTTTGGTGAATGTGCTAGGATTAAAGAGGAACACTAGATTATTGCCTATCGCTAAACGAACAGATGGCAGATCCCACTTACTTGCTAAATTTGATGATAGCTTCACTTAAACCAACGTCCTTTATTTTGGTATCTATGTCAGTATCGTGTGGATGATAAAACAGAACCTTCTTTTCCTCCTAAAATTATAAAGAAGCCAGGTAAAAACAACGTAATTGATTGCTCGGTTACAACACCAACTTACCTCGCCCTCTTTGGGACCAAATGCTGAATTAAAAATGTAAAAACTTCTCAGAGAAAGTTCTGCCGTTAGAACGGGATTAGTCATCTTGTTTAGCAACTGGTGGAGTGAAGATTGAATCTTTCATTAACTTTTTACGCACTTTTCCAATACAAACTGCGCTGATTGTTGTTCTGTGTTTATCTCTTGGTTTTTTTCTCGCCTTTCCAGCAGCCCACCGGTGACAGTTCGCTTGTTTATGTTGTTCTGATAACATGCTCAGTCAGAATCGGTTCACAAAATTGGTAAGACTTTATTTTCGTTTCGTGCTTTGCATTGCATAACAGAAGAATATAAACGAAGCAGAAAGACGAAATATAAAATAGCAAAAGTTTGAAAATTATAACAACAATTCCAAGCCTTATAGCCTGGTGCTGTTATACTGCAAATCAAAAACAAAATAAAATAAAAACAGTTGGAAACATTTTATTGAACGAACAACAGTTCATCTCTGTACCGATTTGACAGCGTCAAATTCATTTCCACGAATAGATGACGTTAGCGTAAACTGTCATCGCCGGAACGATTTGTGACTCTCTGTTTCTGTTTTTAGTTGCAGCTGGATAGAGAAACTTTGCACACCGAAAAGATGGATAAAATGAACAGAAAATCGTCGGCCCGTGCTTCGGTTAAACTGGCCGATCTAGACTACACGCCGGTATTGATTGCGCTAGCAGTAATCCTCCTAACATTTGGTAAGAAACTGCAAAGCACATGCCTTTACAACTCACGCTAACATGCGCTTGCAATCGTTGCAGTGGTTCTGTTCCTATGGAAACGCAAGAAGACAGTGCGGTCGGCGGTTCTATTTACCGGTTTGTGCGATTCTGGAAAGACGTACCTGTTTACTCACCTATGTCTTGGCGGAGGTCGTGAAACGTTTACCTCGATCAAGGAGAATGTGGGAAGCTTCAAGACGGAAAAGGGCCGAGAGCTGAGGATGGTTGATGTGCCCGGCCATGAACGGTTGCGGGGAAAGTTCTTTGATGAGTACAAAAACGTGGCCAAGGCTATCGTGTTCATGATCGATAGTGTTACGGTGCAGAAAGATATCCGGGATGTTGCAGAGTAAGTGCTTGCCGACAGATAGCCAAAGGGAAAAAGTTCCACCGGTAATGAGAACTGACCTTTTCGTCTTTGTAGCTTCCTGTACACAATTTTGGCAGACAAGGCCACCACTAAAGTCCCGGTTGTCGTACTGTGTAATAAGCAGGATGAAACCTTAGCCAAAACTGAAACTGCCATCAAAAGCATGCTGGAGAAGGAAATGTATGCTCAAATTTGCTATTTAGTGGAATGAACGTTTCAAGAATTCAAATTAAAATCCTGACTATTTTCTTTTCTGTTTTTGCAGCAATATTGTTCGTCAGACCAGAAGAAGTCAACTGCAATCCGTCGATAACAGTACGGCGTCGGATACATTTTTAGGAAAGTCGGCCGGTGTGGATTTTGAGTTTGAGCAGCTCGGACAGAGAATACGCTTTGTGCCGTGTTCGACAAAGGACGAAAAATACGATGGACTGACAGCATTCCTGGAAGCTCTGTGAGAGTGTGCAACGCGTGCGCATTTGTGTGCTACTAATTGCTTCCCATTTTCTTTCTCACCATTTAGTTTTATGTGTTTCCAACCGTACGTAATAAAACTGTTTCAATAACAACATCGGTATTCACAAGATGGATTGTGTCCCGAAGCACTACGGGCATGTATAATATATAGCTTGCAAAGAAATGTATAATTCAACATGCATGGCGATGAATCGAATGGCTGGCATAATCAAACTGAACAGTTACACTGACTGAAATAGAAATAGGAGAATATCGTGAAATGCTGTCTCTTTAATATTTTTCCAATTTATGATAGTGATATGCTATGTAACTACGTTAATAGCCCTAGGCCTTTACGAAGTTGATAATTATTAAAGGTAACTAAAATATATATAATTTATCCCATCCTTCATGCTTAAAATTTCACTGAGAGATCGGCTGCTTCTCGTGCTAGCCAATATTGGCTGCGTACTTTCTTCAGTCTCTGTTTTATGTATACGCCTAAAAGTATGCTTTCCGCATCACGCAGACAAAATCGATGAAAGCATTTTCTTCACAAATTTCACAAATAGTTACTGGTTTTGTTTGCACGAAGGAAGATAAAGCAAAGGTTCTTTTAGTAAACTGTCATTTTTAAATTAAATGGTATTTGTTAAAGTAATTGGGCTGATTGCCTTTCCACACACACCCATGTACATTCGCAGCTCTGGAAAATAAAACCAACCGCCTTGTTTTGGTATGTTCCCGGGAAGAACGCGATCAACGAAAGCTTAGGGGTGAGCTCAGCCTTTTTAATGTCGACCTCATAAATATCCACACAAGAGCCATCCATCGTGGTAATATGAGTAGATGATCCCAGCCAGCAAAAGGTAGCCCGGTCGAGCGATCGCCATGATTAACGCGGTTAACGCGCAGCAACGAAGCGAAAGTTACCGTCCCACAGCGCAGCGATCCGCATTTTTATTGCACCGCGTTCATAACGCAACCAGCCCTTCGCTGCTCACAAACAATCGAGGAAGGATGGGCCGTTTCCGTAGCGTGATTCAAAGGGAAGATTAACATTCTTCAATCGTCTTGATCGTTCCGCTCATCTCGCGTTCGATAAGAAGTAAGGACGATGCGCTCGAATGCACCGAAAGTGAAAGAGGCGAAAGGACTAAGAGAGGCAGCATAAACGCTACGCTGGCACCTGAAAAACGGGATCGATGGAAAGCGCCCCAATGTGTGTTGTTTAAAATTGGGCGCTATAGCTTTAATGGGGTTGATAAAATTTGAATTTCAATAAGTTCCCTGGACTCGGCTGGCACAATTTTCTTGGAAGGTTTACTAATTCCGTTTTCGCCCGAATCTTGTCTGATGTGTAGAACGTTTACTTTCGCTTTTTAGTTGCTCTAACGGCATGCCAAGGCACCGTGATCGAAGCGTGCTCTTATGAAGTGGAGATCCATATCGTACAAGGTGTTTGATCCCGTTAGATGATTATCTGATTGATCGAGCATCAACAGCAGTCTTGTGCGGTAATTATAAGTTGTATGGTTTTGAAATCAGTGATTGATGCTTTTACGGAGAATGAAATTTAGAAGAAAACTGTTTGAGAAGCTATTCTTTTTTTAATTTAAATTCACTACTCTTAAGGAGAACTATTGATGTCCTGAAAAAGGAATCGGAAAAAATTAGTTCCAAACACCTGGAAAAAATAACATTAGCTGTATGCCATACAGGATTCCCGAGCCTTGGTCGAGCCTTCTCTACTAGGACTAGGACTTTATTGAGCACATTCCTACTAGGAAA